>CAUYRH010025405.1:0-101272 GCA_963574655.1 Perodicticus potto
ATGATAGAAGGGGACAGTTAGGGTTTCTCCGGAGGGAGAGTGATACAGGGGTTCATGGACTGGAACCATCTTTATTGCGTGTGGCTTGATGACATTTCTGTAAAACATAAATCTGATTAGTGTAATCAGTAATAGGCAAAGGTAGCTGGGTGATTATTTTAAATGTTAAGGTTTTGTTTTTTAACCTACTAATTATTACCAGAAATCTTTTATTTAAAAAATGTCTGGGCTACTAATTTTTTAATGCATTATCTGGTGATAACCTACTGGCATCTACCTATTATAAATGCCTTGGACATAACTGATGCTCAATAAATAATCTCTGAATGAATGAATGAATGAAATCTACTCAGATATCCCTTTGGCCTTTTCCTAGAAATCTGGTATTGACCTAGAAGGATAGTACTGCGCAGGTGACCTCCAATTCTCCCATTTTAATCAGGACCATCAGTATTCATTCTTGGCTTCTACAACAGCTTCAGCCCACAACTGCTAAGGAAATCTCATCTGTTTTGTCCACCATAGATGATAGGATTGACTAAATTTTAAAGATTAGCCTGAAAGTAGGTCAAATCATTATGGCTGCTTCACAATGTTATGGGACTAACAGAGTTGTCCTCATTCAAATGTTTTATTTAGTATTTTAAGTTTTTGAAGAAACTTATACATACCAAAATGTCATATATATGTATAAAATAGATATATGAAGTCAGACAGAGTCTGACTTTGTCACCCTCAGTAGAGTACTGTGGCATCATAGCTTACAGCAACTTTAAACTCTTCGGCTCAAGTGATTCTCTTGTCTCATCCTTCCAAGTAGCTGGGACTACAGCACCTGCCACAACGCCCAGTTTCAAAATGTTATTTTTATCCTACATTCTAATTTTCTTGTCATTTTGAGTTACACTTTAACTGCTTGTTTTGTTCACATGTTTTCAATAGAACTGTGATTTTTGTTCATTTTTCGCTAAAAGATCACAAATTAAGAGTCCAGGATCTGATCTATATAAAAAATTAATACATGCTAAAAGCAATTTTGGAAATAAACATCCAACTAGAACACTTAGTACAAATTAAAAGTTTGTGATAGATAAATAGAATAATTACTGGTTTCATTTATACTCTCACAGGTATATACATTTCACAGAAAAAGCTATATTCATAAAAATAAAATCAAACCAAAGTTTGCAGAATTCAGTACTTTCGTTGCTTCACTCAAAGCTGATTTTAAACTAGTTTACTGGTTATTTAAAAAATAGCTGTTAGACAGGGCATGTGCCTGTCATCTTAGCTGGTGAGGAAGATGAGGCAGGTCATTTGAGCCTAGGAGTTTGAAGCCTGAGGTATCAGTCTCTTAAAAAAAATCTATTGGAACATAAAATGTAGTGATTTCTCTGATAAAGAAAAGGAACTTACAATTTTCTCTCTTAAAGAGGTAAAGGAAAGACGCATGAGTTTTCTACCCAGGTGTAATTATCTTTATTTATGGAGCCCCAAAAGAACTTGCAATAGATGAATGAACTGTGTTTTGGGGTCACATTGCTCCTTTAAAATTATTCCCCCATTTGTTTAATTAAAATTGGGCTTAATCACCTATCCTCCTGCAAAATGTTCTTCATGTTCCGTATTTTCCCTGACATCATTTCCAACCTGCTCTTGCTAAAGAGTGATCAAGAGTAGGTATGGTATGCCTCAGCTGGCTCAATGCCTCTGCTACTCAGAATAAAATATCTTTTAAAAACGGAAATGAACTTTAGGAAGCCTATAAAATAGATATTAAAACCCAGTATGGTATATACTTATACTTCACTTCATATGAAGTTATATGTAAGTCCAATATTTCAAATCAGGCCATATTAAAATATTCTAGCAGTGTTTAAAGAATTTCTACTGTGACTCTTTCATGAATTGTTTGAAATATAAAGTAATTATCCTGTACTTTTTCTTATTTGTAAATCTAGCTGGGGTGTCCAACCTTTTTTTCCTTCTGCTGCACATCAGAAGAATGTAAGAGTTGTCTTGGGCCACATGGTAAATACACAAACACTGATGAAAGCTGGTTAGCAAATGAAAGGTCTGGGCATACTTTTTGTGATACCAACACCGCAGATAAGAAAAAACAGTCCTCACAAAAGTCCTCAGAATCCCTTGGGCTGAGACCATGTCATCTTTGAAAATTTCAGTGGTAGCTCCCCAAATCTCTCCCAGCTCCCTCCCGCTTGCTTCAACTCATCAGCCTCATTGAGGCTATCAGTATATTTTCTCATTTTCCTGGTCATATTCTGGCTTTGCTTTGTTTACCAGTCTTTATTATCCCTCGTCTTTTTAAAAACAGCTTCATCGATGTATAATTTACATACCACATAAAATTCACCCATAGTAAGTGGAAAATTTAATGACTTTAATAAACCTGCAGAACTGTGAGACCTAGATTTGCATTTTTCTGGACATTTCAGATAGATGGGCTCATACATTATGTGGTGTTTCCATCTGGATTCTTTCACTAATGGGTTTTTAAGGGTCATTCACTTTGTGGCATTTATCAGTATGTTATTCCTTTGTATTGCCTGAGAGTATGACATTTTTTAAACCATTTACCAGTTGATGGACATTTGGGTTGTTTCTGCTTGTTGGTCTTATGAATAATGTTGCTATGAACATTCTTACACAAGGCTTTGTGTATGTATATGTTTTCATTTGGGGGTGTAGCTACCTAAGTGTAGAATTACTGAGTCATATGATTAATCTGTATTTAACTTTTTGAGAAACCACCAAACTGTTGCCCAAAGTGGCTGCTTCATTTTATATTCCCGCCAGGAATGAGGATTCTGTAATAGTTTCCCCTTGTTCTCATCAACCCCTTATTATTGGCTGTCTCTTTTATTTTAATTACTGTAGTGGGTGTGAAGTAATATCTCATTGTGGCTTTGTTTTGTGTTTTCCAAATGACTAATGATGTTCGGCAACTTTTCATATACTTATTAACCATTTGTACATCTTGTTGGGTGAACTATCTATTCACATTTTTTACCCAATTAATGGGTTTGTTTTCTTTTAAAGGGATTGCAAAAGTTCCTCATATTTTAAATATGACTTACAGATATTTTCTTCAAGTCTGTGGCTTATCTTTTCATTTTATTAATGGTGTCTTTTGAAAACAAAAGTTGTTCTTTGTAGTTAAATACAGTTTATCTGTTTTCTTCCCTGGGATTGTGATTTTGGTGATGTATGTAAGAATTTTGCCTAAGCCAATATCACAAAAATGTTCTCTTGTAGATTCTTCTAAAAGTTTTTATAGTTTTAACTTTTACCTTTAGATCTATGATATATTTGACTTAACTTTTGTATATGATGCAAGATAAAGATGTAACTGAATCTTTTTTCATGTGGCTATTCATTGTTCTGACACTGTTTGTTGAAAAGACTATTTTTAAAAAAAGAAAAAAAGGTTAAGACTTTTTTTCCCTATTGAATTGCCTTGCCACCTTGACCTAAAATTAATTTATTATGAATATAAAGAATGATTTCTAGATACTACAGTAGAAACTCCATAATTGACCATTTCCCCACATGGACCACCTCCTTAGGTTGACCTAATTTTCTCTCATAGGCCAGATATGCACCACATATACACATCAGAACACTAGACCTAGTTCATTATGTTCACTACCTCCATATGCTCACCAATTTGTTATAATCCTCTGGGTGGTCAGTTTACAGTTTATACTATACGGGGGGGGTCATAAAGTTTGCGTACATTTTAAAATAGTGTGCACTTTAAAGTTACACCTTATATTATGATTTTTATTTTATATTTGATGATTATAGTAGTTTTCTTCAAATCAGTAAGAAACAAATCTTTCTCCAATGTGTTTTAATAATTAACTCCTCATTATATCATCAAATAATCCAAGAATTTTTATTAAAAATTCATCTTTCTATTAATAATAAATTTCCTTTGATGTAATCTGAAAAAAATTGTTATTATAATTTGCTTCTTTATTCCAGAATAATTTCTATTGTTTAATTTGTTTATCTTATTGCTTTTATTCTACTGATTTTTAAAAATTTATATATACCTAAATTAATTAGTATAATTTGTTGCTTATTTTGTATTGAAGCATTCTAAAATGTCTTTCCCAATGGCAAACATAGGTAGACTCTCGAGTCAACTTTTCCCACCAGACACGCACTACATGTACCCATATCCTGTACATATTAAGTGATTGTGAAATAAATGTCTAAAAATATCAATCATACAAGACAATATTTATAACTCATTGTATATTCTAAACCCATAGCTGGCTTTTGGGGTTTTAGTATCCTTAAGGGAAATAATAAAATAACAGCCAGCATTTATTTGCATTTACTATGTGCCAGACACTATTGTAAATCCTTTCCATATATTAATTCAACAATCCTAGAAGATAGGTATTAATAATATCCCAATTTGAAAAGTTAGGAAATTGAGACATAGAGAGATAAGACATTGTTTGAGATTGCAGAGCTGGTGAGAACAGAACCTAGCAGTGAGCACAGGCAGCCTGACACAGTCTGTGTTTTTAACCGTTATGCTATGCTGTTTTTAAAAGAAGGCAGGGAGAAATAATTACACACTTGGCCTTAAGATGTCTCTGTTTTTCTTTTCCAAACTTCCGCTTCTGTGCCAAATTTACTATTCCCACCACAAACTGCTTTATTTCAGGTGTGGCCCTTTCCCATGGGCCATTATCTGGAGACTATTTTCAGCATAGAGGACTTAAAAGGCTAATGGATGCTGACCTGGAGTAAAGTGTCTGTGGCTGAGTAGGAGTGAACCATGCTGATAAGTAGACCTGCAACAGCGCGATTCATGGCTATTTCATCATCCTACTTCTCCAATTTGACGTCTTTACCACTTTAGGATAAATTACAGTAGAACCTCTATAAGTTGACTACCCAAGGGACTGTGACACACTGATCAACATGGGGAGGTGACCAACATAAGGCACGAGGCCTACTGCACTGCTGTGTGCATGTGGTGTTTGTCTGGTCTGTGAAAACGAGGTCACCGTAAGGAGGTCGTCAATGCAGGGAGGAGGTCAACTATGAAGTTCTACTGTATATTAATTCAAGGAAGATGTCTAAAATAAACTGGTTCATAGGTTTCAGTTTTGGAAGATAATTTAAGATTAGGCACTTTCTAAGAAAACTTAAAATGCCAAAATCTTATAATCATACATGAGAATAATTTCATAAGGAATTTTCCAAACTTCACAATGCTAAATATTTACATGGCATTACTAATAAAGAACTATGAAGCCAAAAGATCTTCCTACACTATTAATAATTTTTTAAATTTTTTAAAATGACCATTCTAGTTGAAAAACTGTGTATCTTTATAGTCTTTCCACATAAAGTAATATTATAAAATGGTTCACATATGAAGAGGTGATTATAGAGCAAGTAGCCAAAAATTGTGAGCAAAAAATATTATAGAGATGTTACTTATTAAAAAGTCATTTTCTGTATTTTGATATTAGTGGAATTTATCAACTTTAAAAATTTTATTTGGGCCAGGTACAGTGGCTCATGTCTGTAATCCTAGCACTCTGGGAGGCTGAGGTAGGAGGATCTCTTGAGCTCAGGAGTTGAAGACCAACTTAAGCAAGAGCAAGCTTCTGTCTCCACTGAAAATAGAAAATTTAGCCAGGCATTGTGGTGAGTGCCTGTAATCCCAGCTACTGGGGAGGCTGATGCAGGAGGATCACTTGAGCCCAGGAGTTTGAGATTGCTGCTTGGTGGGCTGACGCCACAGCACTCTACCTTGGCAACAGAGTGAGACTCTGTCTCAAAGAACAAAACCAAAATAAAACAAACAAACAAAAAACAATTTATTTGTAGTGATTTTTCTCCTCTAGAAATAATTTTATACCGTTTAACCTAATTTTATAGGAATCATTTTTGTATTTTTAATTTCTGAATATTAGGAAGTATACATGTTTTGTTTACATATTTTTTATTCAGACTGAGTCAAAATAATAAGTGTGCCCTTCACTCAGATAATGTGTACTGTACCTAGTAGCTGTGAATTTACCCATCTCCTTCCCCCTCAGCTTGATTTTCATTGAGATTTATTTCCATATGTGTATTTAAGTGTTGATCTGTTAGATCCAATTTGGTATTGAATACATGTGCTTATTTCTGCATTCTTGTGATGTTTCACACAGAAGAATAATTTCCAGTTCCATCCAGGTTGCCACAAAAGATGTTAGATCCCTGTTTTTTTATGGCTGAGTAGTATTCCATAGTATGTATATACCACATTTTATTAATCCATTCATGTATTAATGAATGTACTTGGGTTGTTCCCATGTCTTTGCAATTGTGAATTCTGCTGCTATAAATATTCAAGTGCAGGTTGACATTTTTCTTTTGGGTATATACCCAGGATGGGACTGCAGGATCAAATGGTAGTATACTTTAATTTCTTTGAGGTATCTCCATAGAATTTTTCATAGAGGTTGCACTAGTTTGCAGTCCTACTAACAGTGTATGAGAGTTCCTTTTTCTCCACATCCACGCCGGCCTCTGTTGTTTTGGGACTTTAATATGAACCATTCTCAGTGGAGTAAGATGATACATGTGTCTCACTGTGGTTTTGATTTGCATTTCCCTAATGATTAGCGACATTGAGCATTTTTCATGTGTGTGTTGGCCATTGTTATATCTTCATTTGAAAAGTTTCTGTTCATATCTTTTGCCCACTTTTTAATGGGGTTGTTTGGTTGTTCCTTGCTGATTTGCTTGAGTTCCTTATAGATTTTGGTTATCAGTCCTTTATCAGAAGTACAGCATGTGGATATTTTCTCCCATTCTGTGGGTTGTCAATTTGCTCTTTTTATTGAGTCTTAGGCTGTGCAACAGTTTTTTTAAGTTAATCGGGTCCCATTTATTTATTTTTGTTGTTGTTGTGATTGCTTTTGGGGTCTTCATCATGAATTCTTTGCCTAGGCCAATACCTATAAGAGTTTTCCCAACATTTTCTTCTAGGAATCTTACAGTTTCCTGCCTTAGGTTGAGGTCTGTTATCCATTGTGAGTTAATTTTTGTGAGATGTGAGAGATGTGGATCCTGTTTTACTCTTTGACATGTGATTATCCAGTTTTCCCAGCATCATTTATTAAATAGGGATTCTTTTTCCAAGTATAGATTTTATCTGTTTCATCAAAAATCAGATGACAATATGAGGATAACTTCATCTCTGTGTTCCCTTTTCTGATGCATACGTCTATCTCCCTGTTTTTGTGCCAGTACTATGCTGTTTTGGTTACTATAGCCTTGTAGGATATCTTGAAGTGTGGTAAAGTGATGCCTCCAGCTCTGTTCTTATTACATAAGGTTGCCTTGGCTATTTGGTCTCTTCTGGTTATATAAAAAGTATAGAAGGAATTTTTTGGCTCGGCGCCTGTGGCTCAACAGGCTAAGGCGCCAGCCACGTACACCTGAGCTGGCGTGTTTGAATCCAGCCTGGGCCCACCAAACAACAATGACGGCTGCAACCAAAAAAACAAATGGCTGGGCATTGTGGGAGTGGAGGCAGAGACAAGAGACTTGCTTGAGCCCAGGAATTGGAGGTTGCTGTGAGCTGTGATGCCACAGTACTCTATCCAGGGTAACAGCTTGAGGCTCTGTCTCAAAAAAAAAAAAAAAAAAGTATAGAATGAATTTTTCTAGAATTTGAAAAAATTGGGGGTTGATATTTTTAATGGGGATTGCACTGAATCTGTAAATCACTTTGGGTAGTATGGCAACAATGTTGATTCTGATGATCCATGAACATGGTATATTTTCCATCTGTTTATATCCTCTGCAATTTCTTTCCTCAGTATTTCATAATTCTCTCTATAGAGGTCTTTAACCTCCTTTGTTAAATATATTCCTAGGTATTTTATTTTCTTTGTTGCTACTAAGAAAGGAATTATGTCTTTTATTTGATTCTTAGCTTGACTATTGGTGATATATATGAAAGCTACTGATTTGTATACATTTATTTTGTAGGCTGAGACTTTATTGGACTTCTTTATCAATTCCAGGAGCCTCTTGGTTTAATCTTTGAGATTTTCTAGACATTAAATTATGTCATCAGCAAAGAGCCATAGTTTGACCTCTTCTTTCCCCATTTTGGATACCTTCGATTTCCTTCTCTTGCCTGATTGGCTAGGATTTCCAGCACTATGTTGAGTAGAAGTAAAGATAAGAAGTAACCTTGTCTGGTTCCAGTTCTAAATGGGAATACTTTCAATTTTTCCCCACTCAGTATGATATTGGCTGTAGGTTTGTCATACATGGGCTTTATAATTTTGGGGTAAGTCCATCTATGCTTATTTTGTTAAGCATTCTTATCATAAAAGAGTACTGATCTAATGAAAGGATCTTATGGTCCTTGTTTTTGTATCTCTTTATGTGGTGGGTCATTTCTGTATCTAATGAAAGAATCATATGGTCCTTGTTTTGTATCTATTTATGTTGTGGATTACAGTTATGGATTTGTGTATGTTGAACTATCCTTGCATCTCTGGGATGAAGCCTACATGGTCCTGACAAATTATTTTTTTGATATGTAGATGAATTTGGTTTGCTAAGATTTTATTGAGAATTTTTACGTCTACTTTCATCTATATTTAAAAGGGATATTGGTCTGTAGTTTTCTATTTTAGTGGATCCTTTCCTGGCTTTGATATCATGATGATACTGGCTTTGTAGAACAAGTTAGGGAGGATTCCTTCCTTCTCAGTGTTAAGGAATAATTTCTGTAGTATAGGTACAAGGTCTTCTTTGAAGGTTTGATAAAATTTGGGTGTGAAACCATCTAGTCCAGGACTTTTTAGTTGGGAGATTCTTTATTGCTGCTTCAATTTTGGAGCTTGATATTGGCCTGTTGAGCAGTTCTCTTTCTTCTTGATTGAGCCTATAGAGGCTCAATGTGTGCGTGAGAGAGAGAGAGAGAGAGAGAGAGAGAGAGAGAATGTGCATGCGTGTGTGTGTGTGTTTTGAGAAATCATTTACATTCAGGTTCCACAAGAACTTGGATTTCCTCTTAGCTAATAAGCTTGAATTTTACATTTCTTATCTTTTTCCCCTACAGAGGCATCTATTGATTAATAATCTGCATCTAATCTTTTTCTTCTGTTAAATATCCCCATCCCGGTGTATACAGCTTGATTTTGCAGCTGCCAGAAACTGGGTCACTTAACCCCTTACCTTGACTTAGTTCTTGACCTTTGTCACCCTGCCTTATTGGAGTCTTCCTGGCTCTACAGTCTACCTGGCTCTTCTGTCCTCACTTTTGGTTCCCTTGCTTTAGTGACCTGTTTGGACTATTTCTCTGGTTTCTGAAATCAACATTCCTCTTAGCTCCCAGCTCTGCATGCTCATTGAATCATCCTTAGCACTTCTTACTTGTTCTTCCTCTAACTGAGAAGGAATCTATTAATATTTTATTCTCTTATTCACGCATTCATCATTTTGTTGAGCACGTACTATGTGGTCAGCATTGTGCTACATGCTAGCAAGACTGTGATGAGTAAGATATAAACTCTGCATTATAGATGTTAGTTTACTCGGGGACATAAATATTGGTCAAATAATTACACTGTCATGATTTCACTCACCTTTTCACTGATAACTCCCAAATTAATGTCTGTATCTTGCTTGTTAAGGAAATTATTACCAGGATATCTGAAGTAATAAAAATCACTGAGGTGACAAAAAGCATGTGATTCCTTTAAGATGTGAGATTTGATGCATCAAAACACTGGATCAGTCATTTTAAATGATCTTACTTATTATTACCCCACATTTTATATAGATTGTAAAACCATAGTATGTGGTAACAGTGCAGCCTAAGAATATAAGATTCTCATTTAGGCTCTATGACTAAATTGCTTTGACCTAATTTTGTTCACTAAATATTTGCTATTGAATTAATAAAAAAAGATTAATAGAATAAATATGTATGAATATAATTAGCTATCTTTCTTTGTAGTTAAAATGGCAAAATGGAAGTGAGTTAGAATGACTATACAGCTTATTCTACCTGAGCCCTTCCCAATTTTTATCTGTTGTCTGACAGTAATATGAATAGCATCTTCTTTTGCTTTCAAAATTGTTTCCAGTGAGACAATTATATGATGGTCACTCTACAACCACTTTTTGGAGAAATACTTTTCTTATGCATACTGTTTTTGAAAATTCTCTTTTTCTATTACTTTACAGTCGAAGATTGTTGGAGTATAAACATTTCTGGAATAAGACTCTTTCATTACTTACTTTTACTAAAAGAGAACTAACCAGTATTAAAAATGAAGTTTATGATAATTTTCAAAACTGGACTTCACTGAAAGGAGAAGTTTTTCTACAAATTAAATCTATAAGTGAAACAGCCTTGACAGGTTTGTTACCCTTATTTAGAACATATTTTTTGGTAAATGGTACATTGTAAGTAATGAAATAATGATATTTCATTTTATGTGATGGGAATTAGGATTAACTTTTTAAACCTGTTATCATTTGGCAGAGTAGATAGCTATTAAGATCTATTCCAACCCTGAATTCCATAATAATAAGCTGTTCTAAGATAAGCTATGATACTTCTATCTTGAACTGTGGACAATTCTGGTTATTACTATTAAATATATATCAGCTTGTATTTTTAAGAGTTTTCTCCTCTCATTGGTGAGTAGCTCATATTAGATCAGCCTTCTGGACAAAATAGCTACTTAAAAACATTTTAATGACCCAAACCAAGCACAGAATGGAGGAAACAAAGAAAATTAAGAGGTACATTGCTGAGTGAAAGATGTCACTCTAAAAGGAAACTTACTGTATTATTTCAACTATCCAACATCCTGGAAAAGACTGAACTGCCAAACAGTAACTAATGGTCAGTGGTTAACAGGAGTTCTGGGCCAGAAAGGCTGATTAACTGGAAGACAGAGGATTTGTAGGACAGTGAAACAACAATGTGTGACACTACAATGCTGAATAAATGTCATTACACATTGGTCAAAATCCATCACATGCACACTACCATGAGTGAGCCCTAGTGGAAGCTGTGAATTTGGGGTGTTGACAAAATGTTAATGCTGATTCATCAGTTGTAACAAATGTACCGCTCTAGTAGCACTAGCAGGGGAGGTCATGCATACGGAATTGGGGGGATAAGGGAACTTTCTGTACTTTCTGCTTAATATTCCTGTGACCCTAAAGCTGCTGTAAGAAACATTATTAAAACATTGTTTAGAAATACTAAAAAAAAAAGGGCATGACAGTAGTAACTCCTTTTTAATTTTTTTAAGGCTCTTGGACTGAGGGTAAGGTACAATTTGCTTCAGGCAGAGAGGGAAGCTGGAAGTTTGATAGAAATCTAATGTCTTTTTGTTCTGAAGACTGGATGGCAGAGATCAAGGAAGACTTAGCCTCTGAGAAAGGAGGGCATTATTCCAGAAAAGTGATTGCCAGAGAGGCAAATTTTACATAAAAAGAGGACATCTGTGCTTAGACACCTACAGATACATGTGAAGACACAGGGAGAAGCATCCATCGATAAGCCAAAGAGAACAGATACTTTCTTTCCTGCCTTCAGAAGGAGCCAATCTTACTGACACCTGATCTCAAACTTGAAGCCTTCAGAATTGTGAGAAAATACATTTCTGCCATGTAAGCCACTCTGTCTGTGGTACTTTCTCATGGCAGTCCTAGCAAACTAGTAAAGAAAGTAAACCCATACACATACACAGTATTATTCAGCTACTTTAAAAGAGTTGCACATTAAAATTAAGTTAGGTTTTAAAATCAAAGTCCAAAACAGAAGCAGGCATTGCTTAATATTGCCTTGCTGGTAATGCCCACAGAAAATGAATAGCAGATACAAGAGAAGTACTTCCTGTTCTCTAGTGAATGAGTATTGTTTTATGTAATCAATATTTTAAATTTAAATGTTCATGGATTAGGTTGTCTTAAACCAGAGCATATTTATTTTAATAATTTTTTTTTAACAAAGGTGGAATATTGATCAGGTGAAAAATGAAATTTTTTTTCATGCCCAAACAACTGTTGACCAAATGGCTCTTAAACTTTTAAACTTCAAATCTAGAATTAGACTTAGAAGTGTCCACAGTTTTCACAAAATTGATGACGTTAGGGATAAAATAGGCATATTTTCTTATCCTATTAAAAATTTTTCCTTCTTTTAATTCCCTAACCTACTCTGACAGCAAAAAATATGGGGCCCAAAATGCCTGCCACTGAAATGAAGGTTGAGATAATCACATATTTAGGATCTTCAAATAGTGGTGTATCAGAAACTAACTTAGAAGCTTTACTCAACAATGCCTTTATTCATTTAATAGGTATTTGTTGAGCTTCTCTCAACTCTAGGGCATTACTGTAAAAATGACAGGGGGAACAATAACAAGTAAGATCCTGGGTCCAGCCTAAAACAATTTACAGTCCAATAGTAGATCACATGTATGCAGATCATCAGTGCAGTGCGAATGGTGCAAATTGAGGTGCGTTCCAGGAAAATCAAGGTCACATCCACATCAGGTCAGAAAAGATTTCTAGGCAGAGGTAGCACTTGAAAGTATATGGTATCTGAAGGTATGAGGATAGCAGAACCTTCTTTACCGAGTGATGTGAGACAGGGAAGGCCCGAGTGGTTAGAATGACAAGTGTAGGTTGACCTGGTGTGGATCATAATTGCTGAACCCTACAATGGGGCACTGTGATTGACTAGTATGAAATTGTATAAAGGTGAAGGCAGAGTCTTTGACACCAGTAGTGCCATAGGTACAGGAGAGTTAAGTAAGTTAATTCACTCGTGTCGAGTTTGCTTTTCCTTCCTCCACGTTAGCAATGTTGTACTTCCTATTAGTTTTGAAATCTTACTGCACCTTCCCATGTGTTAGAATATATTTAAAAAATAAATTTGTATTACAGATTCTTATTCTTTCAATGTCAGGTAGAAAGTCACATTGACATGAATAGTTATTTTAGAGTGTAGTGTACATTAACAGAGTCAGCTCACTATCCTAAGCGGTGTCATTTGGCAGACGATGAACAGGTGACAGTGTGTGTGCTGCTCTCCAGTGTCATTCTGACTTAAACACAGACAGATATGGGTATGGTGTGGTACAGTTTCCCCAGTCATATGAAGTCACCTTTGGCTACATAGAAATGCCCAGAGAGATTTCTTAGATGTGAAGGGAAACTGTAATATTATTTTCTTTAACTACATTCTTTTTAAAACTTTAGCATACAGATATTTTTAGGGCAAAAATTCCTACCTAATCACTGAACTACAGTAGATGCCCATTTATTTGGCCCCTGTGAATTTTTCTCCAGGTTTTCCATTTTGAGCAGGAGCTAAAAAGGTAGAAGGTGCCAGATCTTTTGTACTCACATCATGTTCATGCCTCAGGTCTGTCATAAATGCCACTTTTTCTCCCAGGGGTACTTTCTACCCATGGAAAAACACTTTGCTTTTCCCTCCTTAGACCTCATTCCCGATCCTGTCTGTCACAATCTCTTAGGTCAAGCTCTTAGGGACCAGGGGCGGTGACTAATACTAATACTAACATTCTGAGAGGCCAGGATGGATTGATAGCTTGAGGTCAGGAGTTTAAGACCAGTCTGAGCAAGATCCAGATTCCATCTTTGCTAAAAGTAAAAAATTAGCCAGGCTTTGTGGCGCACACCTGTACTTGGGAGGCTACTTGGGAGGCTGAGGCAGGAGTATCACTTGAGCCCAGGAGTTTGAGGTTGCTGTGAGCTATGATGATATGATTGTACCCAGAGTGACAGAGCAAGACTCTGTCTAAAAAAGAAAAAGAAAAGTCATTCTCTCTTTTTGTGTCCCATTCTAGCTCATTGCTTTATTTCTTCTGTAACCATTCACTGTCTTATTGCCTCTGCTGCCGTATTTGTCCTATTTCTCTTTACTTCTGGTCTTTACTGACCCACGTGGCTGTTATTCCTGCTCTGGTGGCTCCAGGAGCAATAAACCAAGCCCACTTGTTCTGATACTCAGTCACACACTCAACCTGTCACACAGCCCAGTCGGGACAGGCTGACCAAAGAAGGGATGTCGAGTGAACCCTCTGGAACAGCAAACCATCCAGATTTTCATGTTGATCATATCGCCGTCAATTCAATGAATTGTGGTTGTACAGACTGTATTTTATCATTGTGGTGTGTGTGTTCTTATAATTTAATGATAGCTTAAAGCAGTTGTGCAGAAAAGACTGATAAGGGGACATTGATAATTATCATTCTGAAGGATAACGTGCTATATGCATTCCTTACAAAACTAGATTAAATCTAAGGAGAGCTGTGAAGACATATTTTTATTAAACTTGATAGAAATAGAATAATGACAAATAATTGCTATGACAAAGTCTGGTCTTATTTTGGGGGGACAGAGTTCTGTTAGACTCACTAAGATATATAAAATAGTGCTTTCTGCCCAGAAATTTATAAGTTTTAGACCTTGTCCTCCCCACTCCTACCACTTTCCTTCATAGTTTATATAGAATGTATCCTAGTCATTCTTTTAGAGATAATGCTACCCAACCTGCTCATACGAGGATATTTAAATTTACTTTTTTGATATGTGTTGCCAAGAAAACAATGTGATTTCAGTAAAACCGACATCATTACACAGATTATGGGTTTTTTATGTGACTATTTAAAACATAGATTATTTTGTCACTGAATACAATTTAAAGGCTAAGAAATAACTAAATGAGTCCATTCATCATTAAGCAATACAACCCCTTTTCTCATTTCTTTTTTAGAATGGTTACTGAATTTAAATTTAACTTTTTGGTTAGGTGTCATTATAATCTCAGAAAAGTCATCTTAGCTTTCCATTATTAATTTCCTAAAAGGAATTAATCAAATTTGGGAGAAATGTTTTATGATTCAGTGTTACCTATTTGTGAACTTTGAATTTTCTTTATAGAAATAAACATGCTAAATAAAAGTTTGACAGTGTTCCAGAAAAATAAGATATGTCTTGAAGAGGAAATGAAAAATCTGAAATTATTGTCAGATGCAGCCATACTGAGGTCTCAGCAGATTCAGACATCCAAACAACAGGAAGTAAACTTGCAGACCAGATGCTATGATTTGCAAAAAGAAGTACTAGGTAAAGAAAATTCTTTTTGCTGTTTTAGCAACTAGCTTTATAGCTATATAAGGAAATAGCTAATGTTTTTCTTATAATCTCAAGAAAATCTTGATTTATTTTGCATCTGTAAATATGCCTGATAATCTTTTTACTACGATGATGACTATGTCTGTCATCAGTATTTGCTTTCATTCCTTCCAATTTGCCATTTAGAGTGGTAAGTCTGAAGTGTGTATATGAAACACATTTCAACTATAAAGTAAAATTTCAGAGAAACAGTGGAATTTACTTGGGTATATCTGTGTTTTTCTTCTAAAGGTAAATTCAAATTTTTAGGCAATACTTCATTTTCCCAAATGTAAAGATTAAAAATTGTGTTTGGGGGCAGCGCCTGTGGCTCAAGGAGTAGGCCACCGGCCCCATATACCGTGGGTGGCGGGTTCAAAGCTGGCCCCGGCCAAAAAAAAATTATGTTTAGGGCACCTTGGGCAAAATTTTTAAATGTGTCTCTATCTCAGAGGAATGAGTATCCTGGTGGTCACTCTAAAGAGTTTGCTCTTTTACCTGAAAACAGTAAGGAATCATTGCAAATTGGTAATCAGGAAAATGATATAAAAACAGTGGTTTAGAAAAATCAATGTTAGCAGTGAATGGAGGTGTTCTGAGCATGAACAGATGAGCGCCCAACAGTCATTTAGAAACTATCTTTGCCAATAACCTAATCCCTAGGTTAACCATAAGAAACTTTAGTGTCTAACTTTGTTTCCAGTTTATTTCATTTAATGTAATGTCCTCCATTATAGGCAGTTCCATCCACATTGCTGTGAATAACAGGATTTCATTCTTTTGTTGACTGAATGGTATCCCATTGTGTATATTTTGCACACACATTTTGTTTATTCCTTGATACGTTTTAGGAGCATTTTGTATAGTATAAATGTTAATTACATTCTATATTCAATTCTCTCTCATTTATAATTTGCCTATTATCTTTTTAATGGTAAATTTCACAGTATCAAAGTTCTTCATTTTGCTGTGATCAAATTATCTTTATTGCTTATGGTTAGTCTTGGTTAAAGCAATCCCGTTCCTAAATACTACAGATAGGCCTGGTTTTCTTTCATTTAAGTCATTAATACATATGGAATTTATTTCTTTCATATACAATTAACCATTTTATTGATTTATTTTTATTGTTTCAGGTAAACATGAGGGTACAAACAGCTACCCTACAACATTTGCATTTGTTAGGTAGAGCCCATCTTGCAGTTGTCCCTCTGCCAAGAACATACACCCCAACATTGTGTCCATTAAGTGAGAGCACACCCATTCCCCCTCCCCACTCCCTGTTCCCTGCCCCCCCCTTGGGTTGAGTTTTTCTCTTATGTGAGCATGTATTAGATCATCTACTGGCTTCATATTAGAATACATTAGTACATATATTAGTACATCACATAGAATTAGAATACATTAGTACATATATTAGTACATCACATAGAATTAGAATACATTAGTACATATATTAGTACATCATATTAGAGTATATTGGGTACTTGCTTCCCCATTCTTGTGATATTTTGCTAAGAAGAATGAGAATTTATTTTTATTATAGTATGAAATGTAGGGGTCCAGATTTGTTCTTTTCCAAATGGACTTCCAGTTATATCAGTACAATATAGTAAATAATCCATCCTTTTCCCACTAAGTAGAATTATTGCTTGTCATATGTTAAAATTTTATATATACAGATGCTCCTTGACTTACAGTGGAGTTATATCTCAATAAACTCATCCAAATTTGAAACTCAGTCAAAAATGCATCTTATGCTAGCAACACAGCAGAGTCCCCAACTTACCACAGTTCAACTTATAATTTATTGTGTGTGAAAAATATCTTTATTTTAAGAAAAAAAACTAGTTAACAAAAACCAAGTTTTACTTAGCAAAATATACTCAAAAGAAGAACCACAATATAAAGAAAGTTTCAAACGAAGTCTTCACCAATTCCTACAGTCTTAGTATTGTTTCAGTTATTAAAACTCTTAAAAAGCTTAAATTTAACCTAGAAAACTGTAAATGAAAAAAATTAGAATGAAGGACATGAGAAATATTTCTTTTTGAATCAAGGAGCTAGCACCTTTGAGTTTTCAAAAAAGAAAAAAAAAAGCACTTCTCTCCAATGTGTTCACTGCGATGTGGGGGCAAAAGGTCCATATTTCATATACTTAAGTTACTTGGACTCAGAAGACATCACTCAAAGTATCCTCCCAAAATTATTAATTGAGAAAAGCTCAATATGGTTTTAGTTTACTCAGTATCGCTTTCTATAAGAAAAGTTTGTCTGAGAAAACACTACAGAGGGAATTTTTAAATCCAGCTTTCACAGACTCGTGGTGCAAAATGGGTCTCCGCGGCTTCCTCTAGAGGTAAAACTGCTCTTCACTGCTTATTGGCTGCCTGTGAAAATTTGATTGAAAAAACTTAAAACTTCCTCCAAAACTAGCGGTATCCACCCAGGTTGTAGCGCCCGCCGCCCCGGGGGCCTGGGCTGCCCACGCCCCACGCCTGCGTCTCCTGGCCGCGCATGCCCAGTGCCGGCCCCTGCTGTCTTCAGGAAGCGCTCTAGGCATGCGCTGCCCGGCAGCCCTGGCTTTCCGCCTAGCTGCACAGCCCTTCTACAGCCGCAAGCTCCACATGAGCTTTGCACGTCCCTCCTCCATCTGAGCCAGTCTCTGTATGCACTCTCGGAGGTTGAGTGGAGAGAAGTTGTAAATGTCATTCTCTGTGGCTTTGTTCGGCCACCCGTGGATGCAGTGGCCGGTGGTGTGGCTCACCTGCACTGCAAACTCGCTGTCTCGGTGGTCGTCGATCCCGGAGAGACAGGAGTTGACTCTCTCCACCTGGTCAGTGGTGAAGCCGTAGTGGTCACTGAGGCCACTGACCTCCTGGCAGCCTTCACAGCCTGCACTGTAGGCACCAGGCCGCATCCCATTCAGGCCACCTGGCTTCCGGATGCTGATGTGCCCCCCAGCTGTGTCAGGGCAGTCAGGCCCCCCACCCCCCACCCCACCCCCCGCTGCTGCACAGACAAGCTTTACAGCCCCCCCCCCCCAGTTCGACTTATAATACGTTGACTTTATAGGGATGTAAAAGCAATACCATTAAGTAGAAACCTTAAGCTCTGGGTAGATGCCTAGTAATGATGACACTGGAATTTCATCTGCAGTAGGCCTTGGTCTCTGTAATTCCAAGAATGAATCCATAGACCACAGATCAGTGGTAAGACAGGATTTATTTTACAGAAAAAAATACAGAGGAAAACACCAGAGCTCCTGGCAGAAAGAAAAACCCAAGTGGAAAGAAAGATTTCTCTTCCTGGGTTCCTTATCTAGGGGGTATATATAGTCAAATGGGTCCTTTGTAGTTACATTAGGCCAGGACTTGGTAACAAATGAATGGATATAGTCCCTCCCCCTAGGGTAAGATGAATGAGTGCAATAATGAATGGATACAGTCCCTTCCGCTAGGGGCCACGTGAATGAACGCCTTAATGAATGGATACAGTTCTTAAGGCTGGGGCAAGGTGAATGAATGTGTGAATGAATGGATACAGGCCATTCCTGAAATTGGCCAGGCCTAGGAAACTTACATGAAATTGACCAGGCCTAGGAAATTGGTGGTGGGGGGTGTCCTCCTTCAGGGCTAGCGCAAGGGGAGGGAGACACTAAGGCCCTGGTGTCTCCCCAGCAGTTTGTCTGGCCCCTCGGGATATTGGACCCTCCTGCTGCCCCCCCCCCCCCCCGCGTCCCCACACACACACTGCCATCCTGGTGCTGGTTCCTCTGCCGGCTGCCACCACACCAACACCACCAGAGACAACAGGTCCTCCTCTCAACTTAGCCGAGCTGGCAGGGGCACCACCTGCCCTGTATCAATGAGACTGCAGGATCAAATGGGAAGTCTAATTTGAGCTTTTTGAGGATTCTCTATACTTTCCAAAGAGGCTACATTAGTTTGCAGTCCCATCAATGCTAAATTGTTTATTGCAGCTCAATTTACAATCACTAAGATGTGGAAACATCCTAAATGCCCATCAACCCAGGAGTGGATTAACAAACTGTGGCATATGTACACCATGGAACACTATACAGCCATAAATGAATTAACCTGGATGAAGTTGAAACACATTCTTCTTAGTAAAGTATCACAAGAATGGAGAAGCAAGTATCCAACATACCAATACTTATATTAGGCCAGTAGAGGAACTAATACCCGCCCACACAAGAGAAAAATTCAATTCAATTCAAGTTGAGAGGTGGAGAAATGAGGGAGGAGAGAGCAGGGGAGGAAGGGGGATGGGTTTCCTCCCCTTAATGGGCACCATGTAAGGGTATATGGCACACCTCTTGGGTGCAGGACACAACTACAAGAGGGACTTTCCCTAACAAATGCAAACATTGCAACCTAGTTGTTTGTACTCTCACATTAACCTGAAATTTAACAAGAAAAAAAGAAACAATAATCTCATCATAAATTGTAAGGCGCTCCTCAACTTAACTGATAAACCTATCATAAAGTCAGAAAAAAAATCAAACCATTGCTAAGTCAGGAGTCAGGAACCATCTGGCCTAGCAACTATTGATTCTCTTTATTACTCTCTTCTGTTCCACTGTTGTTGTTTTTTTAATAGCACTGTACAAACAACGATATTCTTATTTTTTAAATATGTATTTGCAAAGTTATTCTTTCATTTTAACTTTGAGATAATTTTATTTGGCATTAACCCAAAGGCTCTGAGATGTACCGAGTAAGGTTTTTCTCTCTCTAATCTTTATACCTTTCTTACATGTTCACAGGCAGTTATTCTACATAAACTTTAAGATACTTTCATTCAGTTCTAATCCCAACAGGAGTCTAATTGGAACTGCATTATATACTAATTTTAGGAGAATTGACATTTTCAGTAATATTAAGTCTTTTGAATATTGTGAGTCTTTTTATTCAAGAATATGGTTTGTCATTCTATTTTCAATGTTTCTGTTCTTTAGTAAAATTCTATAGTTTCATTAAATCTTTTCTTTGTCATTATTGTTAATCATTTGCCTCTACCACAAATAGACTATTTTTCCAATTTTAATTTCTTTGTATTTGTTGACAGAGTAGACAAAAGCTATTGAATTTTGTTATGTTTGTTTTATAGCCATCCACTTTGCAAAGTTCTCATATTTATTCTACAGCAAATGTTTTTTATTGGTGCCTCATGGATTTTCTAATTATACAATTATACCACCAGAGAACATACCCCCCAAAAAGAGTTTATCTCTTCTTTCCAGTGTTTATATTTTTTAAAATTTTCTTCTCTTCTTATTAAATTCATTTGAACTTCTGAGACTATGTTAAATAATAATGGTGACAGTGAGCATCCATATCTAGTTCCTCATTTTAATTGAAATTATTTGGGATTTTGCCACTTGAAATTATATCTGATGTTTGATTTTGGTAAATACTCTATTTTTTTTTGAGACAGAGCCTCAAGCTGTCGCCCTGGGTACAGTGCTGTGGCATCACAGCTCACAGCAACCTCCAACTCTAGGGCTTAAGCAATTCTCCTGCTTCTGCCTCCCAAGTAGCTGGGAATATAGGCACCCGCCACAATGCCCAGCTATTTTTTGGTTGCAGCAGTCGTTGTTGTTTAGCAGGCCCGGGCTGGATTCGAATCCGCCAGCTCAGGTATATGTGGCTGGCACCTTAGCCGTTTGAGCCACAGGCTCCGAACTGGTAAATATTCTTTATTTTTTTTCTATTGCTATGTTATTTAGATGTTTTATTAGAAGTGCTTTTGGGGGCGGCGCCTGTGGCTCAGCGAGTAGGGCACTGGCCCCGTATACTGAAGGTGGCGGGTTCAAACCTGGCCTCGGTTGAACTGCAAAAAAAAAAAAAAAAACAAAAACAAAAAAATGGCCGGGCACCTGTGGTCCCAGCTACTCGGGAGGCTGAGGCAGGAGAATCGCCTAAGCCCAGGAGTTGGAGGTTGCTGTGAGCTGTGATGCCACAGCACTCTATCCAGGGTGAAAGCTTGAGGCTCTGTCTCAAAAGAAAAAAAAAAAAAAAGAAGTGCTTTTGGATTTTGCCAAATGCCTTTCCATCATGTATTAGTATACAGTATGTGTTTCTTAATAATGGGGATACATTTTGGGAAATGAATCATTAGATAATTCTATTATTGTGTGAATATCATGGCGTGTATTTACACAAACCTAGATTATATAGCCTCCTCCACACCTAGGCCATAAGTATAGCCTATTTCTCCTAGGCACAAATGAGTAAAACTACTGTACTGTATTCTTTTGGCAAATGTAATACAATGGTATAACTTTGCTTTAATTAAGCTATTATTTAACAATATTGGGCTGCCTTATAAAGAAGTGAACTGTGTCTGAATGGTCATCTTTCAGATACATTATGAAAGGATTTCCCGTTTTGGTGTGAAGTTAAACCAGGTAGCTTATAATTTTAAGATTCTAATGCTTCAAGTTTTTTTTTTTTTCTAGTGGGTATAATATAAGGAATGAGCAAATCAATTTTTAAACTTTTAGGATGTGGAATTCATTTGTATTCAAATGAATTCTTTATACATGTGAACTGAAATATGTCAGCATGGTATATGGAGTTTTGATTTTATGAACTAAAAAAGCAGGGAATTACTATTGCAAGTTCTATCAAAAGACACTCTTACATTCCTCAGAAAACTGAAATCTTTTCTCATATCCTGGATTGTCTTCTTGATGTGGAATAGCTGCTATGGGATGGCCCCCAGGGTCGTAGATTCCTGGAGACTCCTTAGAACCAGAAGTGATTTCTAGCTACATGAAGGCACATTGAAATCATTTAAGAGTAAGTAGCAACAAAAATAAATTTGTGGAATTTATTACATTACAAGCTGTTAATGCTGACAATATAAATCTATGTGAAATTCCTTAATGTATGAATAATAGATTCTCAAGGAAATTGTGATGTTTTGGAGTTTAGCTTTGACCTTTTCTTTTCTTTTCTTTTCTTTTTTTTTAAATAAAACACTGTCCAAACTACATGCTGAAATTCATAAGATCATAAGATGATCAAATTCATAAGATCAATGAAAAATAAAACCTCTAAAGTATTTATTTTCATATATCACATTGAAAAAACCCAAAAATGTGATAGCAAATTGAGTTGGTGAGGCAATCTCATACATTGCTAGGGCAACTGTCAATTGGTACAGCTGCTATAGAGGGTAGCTTGTCAATATCTGTTTGAAATACAAATGCATGCCACTTTCATCCTGCAATTCTATTCCTAGAAATTAATATACAGACAGGACTCTTTATAAGTAAAATAACAGATGCACAGTTATTCATCGAAGCAGGATAATAGCAAAATATTGCAAGCAACCTAAAAAATTATAATTGATAACTAGTTAAATAAAGCGTTAAAGTAGTTATATAAACTAATTCAATATTCAAACAGTAGTTCCATGTAACCATTAAAAAAAAAAGAGCAAGTTTTGGTGGTGCCTGTAGTTCAGTGTGTAGGGCGCCGGCCATATACTCCCACACTGGTGGGTTCGAACCCGGCCCAGGCCAGCTAAAACAACAATGACAACTACAATAACAAAAAAATAGCTGGGCTCGTGGTGGGCACCTATATTCCCAGTTACTTGGAAGGCTGAGGAGAATCTCTTAAGCCCGAGTTTGAAGTTGCTGTGAGCTGTGACGCCACAGCACTCTACTGAGGGTGACATAGTGAGACTGTGTCTCAAAAAAAAAAAGAGCAAGTTTCTTGCGTACTGATATGGAGAGATCACCAAAATACATTGTCAAACAAGGAAAGCAGGACACATAATATGGCATATGCCTCATGATACAATTGGTATCAAAATTGAAAAGAAATCGTGCCACAACATGTGTATTCACATTTACTTGTATTGTATATAAATTTTAACACCTTTGGAGAGATGTGTGTGAGGGGAGGACAGTGTGTCCATAAAGTTTGTGCGTGATTTTAAATGACACACTATTTTAAATTGCACACAAACTTTATGGACACCCTGTATATGCAATAATAACAGTGTTTACCTATTTGGGAAACATAGGGATTAGGTAAATGAGAAATAAGTGATGGGAGCCTTTCTTAAAAAGTAAGCTTTATTTTTTTATAGCAATTTCAGGTTTACAGAAAAAATGAAAAGATAATATAGTTTTTATATACCACCCTCCCCCACAATTTTTCCTGTTATTAATAATGTACATCAGTATGGTACATTTGTTACAATTAATGAACCAAAATTGACAAATTATTATTAACCAAAATTCATAGTATATTCAGATGTCCTTAGTTTTTGCCTAATACCCCTTTTCTGCTCTCAAATCCTATCTAGGATACGTCGTTACATTTAGTTGTCATATCTTCATAGGCTCCTATTGACTGTGACAGTTTCTCAAACTTTGCTTGTTTTTGAGGTCCTTGTTGGTTTGAAGGCGCACTGGTCAGGCATGCTGTAGGAAGCTCCTCTATGAGATCTGGCTGATATCTTTCTCATGATCATGGGTTTGGGGGAAGAAGAGTGTGGAAGACAGAGTGCCATTTTCACCATCTCTTGTCAAGAGTAGAAACTGGCAGCGTAATTTATGACTATTAATGTTGCCCATGGTTAAAGTAGTCTGTGTGGTTTCTCCAGAGTAAAGTTATTCCTTTTCTGCTTTCCTTACTGTGCTTTTTGGAAGGAAGTGTCTCTGTGCATCCCAGACTTGAGTGGGAAGTTAGGCTCCCCCTTCCCTGGGGAGGAGTAGCTACATAAATTATTTGGAATTTTTCCACATGGGAGATTTATCTCTTTTCCCTATTTATGAATTTATTATTTATATGAGTATAAACTCATGGGTATTTATTAAATATTTTATACTTAAATTATAATCCAGTACTGCACACTTTTTTTTTTTTGCTCAAATTTTCCATCTTTGACCATTAGAAGTTCTTGTAGTTGGTTCCTGTGTTCCTTGGACATGTTCCAACCAATGTGGGGTGTATGTCGGGTTTTTTAAAAAATGCTTCCTGACTTTCTGGCACTAAAAGAAAAGCTTATCTTATATATTTCCTGCTCTAGTCCTAGAATTAGCCATTTCTCTAAAGAGCTCTGATTCCTTTTATTGGAAAATCATTTGAGATCTGTGTTGTAGGTGTGTTTATTAATACTGGGATTGTTGTTTCTTTTAGGCTCTCTTGGTTGACAGAGAAAAGAAATATATGTATGTATGCTAACCTGTGTATATATACATATCTCCGAACATTTCTATATGTAACCATCTGTTATTATATTATGCTAACAATCAGTTCTT
The DNA here is from genome assembly GCA_963574655.1 of Perodicticus potto. NCBI lineage: Eukaryota > Metazoa > Chordata > Mammalia > Primates > Lorisidae > Perodicticus > Perodicticus potto. The sequence continues at coordinate 24,546 of CAUYRH010025405.1, forward strand.
ATGATGTTAGAACTCATCTATTACCACATGAATCATTATAGCCTCCTCAGGAGAGGATTTTACTATATACTTCATAGTTTAAGGACAATTTTGAACGACTTAAATATATTGCCTATTTATAAAATTAATTTATAAATAAAATAAACACCTGAATAGGCTATACTATTTATTTTAGATTTCAAAGGACAATTTTGAGACAGATATGCAAAAATACACATTCTACACTTAAAGCAGTTTTCCCTTAATGCAACTTTTTCCCCCAAATCAAGGCATCTTGTTTTCTCTTCTCTCTAATCTTTTTAATCTACATTATAAATTAAGCAGTTTCCTTAAACATTTTTGTCTTTTGGAAGAATAGTAAAACATCAGAGGACATGGTACAATATATCTTATATTGCAGAAAACAGATAAGGGTTAAGTAATAATCTTTCCATATTTGACAAAAAGTGATAGTGTGTGCATGGGATTTGTGGAAGTGATGAATAAGTCAAGAAGAGAAGAAAAGGAAGACATTTTCACCCCCTGGGATCCAGCTGCCTCCCCTGTGCCAATCATTTGACTAGCACTAAGCATTTGACAAGTTTCCTACCATCAGATCCTCATACATGGTATTATTCTTATGCAGAAGCTTTTATTATGCCTGTCAGACACAGAGAAGCAGTCCATGGTCACCCAACTGAGGTTCAAACCCAGCTCTTTGTCAGACCAAATCCTGTGTTGGCTCATTAACTATTTCAGTGAATTCCAAAAGGCACATGAAAACACTGTCCGTTTTCTTCACAACAACAACAACAAAGTTCTTAACAAAATTAGACCATTGGCCTAGCAGATCTTCTAAAAATTTAAGCTAGAGTGATAGAGCAGTTAGGGCAGCATTTTCCAAGATTGCCTGGCCACAAAACATCTGGGTCCATGAGAGGGTATGGATGGGTGGGGATGGGAAGACTGAGTAAGTGTAGGGACTTGTTTAAAATGTGCATTTCTGTACATCTGTCCAGATATACTGATTAGCTTCTTCAAAAAATCTTTATTTTTGATAAGGCAAAAATGTAAGTTGTTAGCTGGTATCAACTTGACCAGGCAAAAGTTGGTACCACTTTACAACTTACATTTTGACCAGCAAGTTGGTACCAGCTTACAAAAAATAAGAAGAAATGTAGAAAATGATATTCATACTTTAACACAGTAAAAAAAAGAGAGAGAAAGAGAAAAATAAAAGTAGCTTACATTTTCAAAAAGAAGCACATTTGTAAATTTTCTTTCTTTTTTTTTTTTCTGGCACCCTACCCACTGAGCCACAGGTGCTGCCCTCTTCTTTATTTTTGTTTTTTATTGTTGAGGATTCATTGAGGGTACAAGAAACCATGATACACTGATTGCATTTGTTAGGTAAAGTCCCTCTTACAATCATGTTTTGCCCCCCAAAGGTGTGGCACACACCAAGACCCCACCCCCCTTGCTCCTTCCCTCTCTCTGCTCTTCCTTTCCCCGCCCTTCCCTCATTCTCTCTCTGTTCTCCCCTTCCCTCACCCTCACCGTGTCATTAATTGTCCTCATATCAAAATTGAGTACATGGGATTCATGCTTCTCCATTCTTGTGATGCTTTACTAAGGATAATGTGTTCCACTTCCATCAAGGTTAATAAAAAGGCTATAAAGTCTCCATTTTTTAAAATGACTGAACAGTATTCCGTAGTGTACATATACCACAGCTTGTTAATCCATGCCTGGTTTGGTGGGCATTTAGATTGTTTCCACATTTTGGTGATTGTAAATTGAGCTGCAGTAAACAGTCTAGTGCAAGTGTCCTGATATAAAAGGATTTTTTTCTTCTGGGTAGATGCCCAGTAATGGGATTGCAGGATCAAACGGGAGGTCTAGCTTGAGTTCTTTGAGAGTTCTCCATACTTCCTTCCAAAAAGGTTGCATCAGTTTGCAGTCCAGCAATGTAAAAGTGTTCCCTTCTCTCCACATCCACGCCAGCATCTGCAGTTTTGAGATTTTGTGATGTGGGCCATTCTCACTGGGCTTAGATGGTATCTCAGGGTGTTTTTGATTTGCATTTCTCTAATAATTAGGGATGGGCTCGGCGCCTGTGGCTCAACAGGCTAAGGCGCCAGCCACGTACACCTGAGCTGGCGGGTTCGAATCCAGCCCGGACCCGTCAAACAACAATGATGGCTGCAACCAAAAAATGGCCAGGCGTTGTGGCAGGCGCCTGTAGTCCCAGCTACTTGGGAGGCAGAGGCAGGAGACTCGCTTGAGCCCAGGAATTGAAGGTTGCTGTGAGCTGAGATGCCATGGCACCCTATCGAGGGTGACAGCTTGAGGCTCTGTCTCAAAAAAAAAAAAAATAATAACAATAATTAGGGATGATGAGCATTTTTTCATATGTTTGTTAGCCATCTGTCTGTCTTCTTTAGAGAAGGTTCTATTCATGTCTCTTGCCCATTGATATATGGGATTTTTGCCTTTTTTCATGAGGATTAATTTGAGTTCTCTATAGATCCTAGTTATCAAGTTTTTGTCTGATTCAAAATATGCAAATATCCTTTCCCATTGGAAAGGTTGTCTGTTTGCTTTGGTTGTTGTCTCCTTCACTGTACAGAAGCTTTTGAGTTTAATTAAGTCCCATTTTTAAATTTTTTTTTATTGTTGGGGATTCATTGAGGGTACAAGAAACCATGTTACACTGATTGCATTTGTTGGGTAAAGTCCTGCTTACAATCGTGTTTTGCCCCCAAAAGGTGTGGCACACACCAGGACCCACCCCCCTCGCTCCTTCCCTCTCTCTGCTCTTCCTTTTATCCCATTTGTTTAATTTGTTGTTGCAATTGCCATGGCAGTCTTCTTCATGAAGTCTTTCCCCAGGCCTATATCTTCCAGTGTTTTTCCTATGCTTTCTTTCAGGATTGTTATTGTGTCATGCCTTAAATTTAAGTCCTTTATCCATCATGAATCAATTTTTGTGAGTGGAGAAAGTTTTGGGTCCAGCTTCAGTCTTTTACATGTGGAGATCCAGTTCTCCCAGCAGCATTTATTGAATATGGAGTCTTTCCCCCAAGGTATGTTCTTGATTGGTTTATCGAAGATTAGGTGGTTGTAAGATGTTAGTTTCATTTCCTGGTTTTCTATTCGATTCCAAATGTCTATGTCTCTATTTTTGTGCCAGTACTATGCCGTCTTGAACCACTATGGCTTTGTGGCACAGCCTAAAATCTGGTATAGTGATGCCCCCAGCTTCGTTTTTATTCCTAAGAACTGCCTTAGCTATACAGGGTTTTTTTTCTGGTTCCGCATAAAACACAGAATCATTTTTTCCAATTCTTGAAAGTACGATGTTGGTGTCTTAATAGGGATGGCATTAAATAGGTAGATTGCTTTTGGAAGTAGAGACATTTTAGCAATGTTGGTTCTTCCCAGCCATGAACATGGTATGTTCTTCCATTTATTAATATCTTCTGCTATTTCCTTTCTTAGAATTTCATAATTTTCTTTATAGAGGTCCTTCACCTCCTTTGTTAAGTATATACCTAGGTATTTCATTTTCTTTGAAGCTATGGTGAAGGGAGTTGTGTCCTTAATTAGCCTTTTATCTTGACTGAAACTGAGAGAAGATACCTGGAAAAACTAAGGTCTAAGAGAACAGAGGTCTTCTCAAGGAGACCCCAAAGATATATCTGCAAGGTCCTCCCAGTGAATACTCAGCTCTTAGGAATTTGTAGAAACTTAACTTCCTGGGACCTTGGAGGCTGACGCTTGCTTCCGCTTCTGTGAAAGCCCACTGTTCTGTAAAAGCCAGAGCACACTTCTCCAGCTTGATTCAAAATAACCAATGAGAAAGTTATCTGTGGGCCAGAACTTTTTGACTGGGAATAAAAAGGAGAAGACTGAGCCAGTTGGAGAGCATGGCCATTTTGAATTCTTCTGTGTCGTCGCCGCTCCTCTGGCTGAAATAAAGCCCTTCCTCTTGTAAACATGGTGTTTGGGTGCTCTTTCTCTCCACTGGGCCTCGTCTTCCTGCAACAAAACGAGCACTAAATTACCACATGCCAAAATTTGGAACATTATGCAGACTTAAAATTTTCAGTAAGAGCACTGGGCAGCGACATAGGAACATGCTTATGATTCTGTTGAAAGCGCAGGTAGTGGAAGATGGAGTCTGTCAGGCTAGAGCCGACTGAACACAGCTGGTCTGGTCATGTAGGTCCTAAGGGACCTTGACCTCCGGTCTCTCATTCTTACTGTTTTGTAAATTTAGCTCCCACCCACCCTAAAGATGCCCATCTTGAATAGTTAGGAATTAACTTTTGAATTGGAAATGTACTAGATTGTCACTGACTTGTACTGATTATTATTTAAAATAAGGGTTATTGTGATCTTTCTTGTGAACTATTATGTATAACTGTAATTTTGGAAATGGAAGAACAGAACAGTCATGGAGGGGAGTCTCACTGTTCTCCAGAATCACAGGCCTTCTGACAATGTTTGGTGGACCTATCCCCATCTCTGTATATTGGCTAACAGTGACAGGCGGCCCAATCCTCTTCATCCAGTAATAATGTCACATAGTAAGAAATTTACAAAATTGTATGTATATTATAATTATGTGAAAATAGATATATTTGTGAAGAGAAACCAGTGGAACATGAAATATAAAAATAAATTTTAGGGTAATGGGAAAGAATGATTTTTTTCCCTTTTAATTTTTTTCTGATATTAACAATAAATAAATGTTCTTCAAAAAACTAACAAATAGGTTCAGCGCCTGTGGCTCAACTGGCTAAGGTGCAAGCCACGTACACCTGAGCTGGCGGGCTCGAATCCAGCCTGGGCCCGCCAAACAACAATGACGGCTGCAACCAAAAAATGGCCAGGCGTTGTAGTCCCAGCTACTTGGGAGGCGGAGGTAAGAGACTCGCTTGAGCCCAGGAATTGGAGGTTGCTATGAGCTGTGATACCACAGCACTCTATCCAGGGTGATGGCTTGAGGCTCTGCCTCAAAAAAAAAAAAGTGATGATGGATTATTTTCAAAATATGTCATCATTTTCTCCTGGTATACATGTTTAAACAGCCTAATTAGCTAACTGTGAAAGATGTGTTCGCAGAAAGAATAGGTCATTTTGGCTCGGCACCTGTGACTCAACGGGCTAAAGCGCCAGCCACGTACACCTGAGCTGATGGGTTCGAATCCAGCCTGGGCCCGCCAGACCACAATGACGGCTGCAACCAAAAAATGGCCGGGCGTTGTGATGGGCGCCTGTAGTCCCAGATACTTGGGAGGCAAAGGCAGGAGACTCGCTTGAGCCCAGGAATTGGAGGTTGCTGTGAGCTGTGATGCCACGGCACTCTCTCCAGGGTGACAGCTTGAGGCTCTGTCTCAAAAAAAAAAAAAAACAACTAACAAATAATATAATAATGTGCATGATGTACTGGTACATTTCAAAACTATTAAGAAATGAGTATCATTGTGATGAATTGGAAATGTAATAGATTGTCACTGTGTAATAGATGTGTTACTTAGTTCAATGTAAGCATTTCACGTTGTATATCAAAGCAGTACCCTGAATCCCATAAATGCATCAATGTACAAAGTTATGATTTTATACCGTGGTTCTCAACCTTCCTAATGCCTCCTAATATTGTGATCCAGTTCCTCATGTGGTGACCCCCAACCACAAAATTATTTTCGTTGCTATTTCATAACTGTAATTTTGCTACTGCTATGAATCGTAATGTAAAGATCTGATATGCAGGATGTATTTTCATTGTTACAAAGGGGTTGTGTGATCCACAGGTTGACAACCACTGATTTAATAAAAAATAATAAAAAAATAAATTAAAAAAAACCACCACCTTAAACACTTAGCTCCTACAGTATAAAATCTCCCCTAAACAATGCAATACTAAACAGATACAGTTTTTATACTCATGAAGTCCCTGCACTCATTAAGTGCAGGCTATATCTGAATCAAAAGTACAGGTGAAGGCTGATGTATCTGTTCAGTCTTCACGCAGAGGTTGTGTGGTTAAAGATGAAACACAGATTCTTTTCTGAAGGGCAGTTAATTGCATAGCAGAGAGCCAAATAATTTCAACACTAAATGAGCTTTTCATTTTTGATGCTAGTGTTGAAGAGATTTACTCTATAGGCAACACGCAAACTAAGTTAACAGAAAAAAAAAAATTTTTTTTTTAAAAAGACAGAATCCTGCTTTGTTGGTGGTGAAGGGAACTTCCAGGGAAACTTGCCCTGTTCCCCTAGGTTGGTTCGCTAAAAAGATCAACTCATAGTTATGGTAGATTAATAAGAGAAAGGTTTATTTCTAAATACCATGCGCATGAGGGGAACCACAAGAATGATTTCCTAAAGTTTCTGTGATAGTCAGTGGCTTTTAAAGATGCCTTCTAGAAGGGAGGGGGGAGAGAAACTGGAAGTATACGTGCCGGGAGCGATTGCTGGGGGGGGCGGGGGTGTAGGGGGGTGGTGGTGGTGGTGAAGGGTAGCTGGAGGGAAACTGATTAGTAAATTAACCTGAGAGACAGGTATTGTGCTTCAAATGACCTTAGGGCCAGGTCTATCAGCATGTGATAAGGAGTCTAGAAGCCCCCTTTCTGATTCTAAATCAGGTTACTCAGGTTTTATAGAGGGAGAGGCCTGTGCTTTCTAAACAAAAACGGCCTTTTCCCTGAAAATGTTCTTTATACCAAGGAATCATATTCTGGGGTGAAATTTCCTTAGCTCCTGCACTGGGGTAAGAGTGCCATGGCCTCAGCCTAGTTCACAGCAACCTCAGACTCTTGAGTTTAAGCAATTCTCCTGCCTCAGCCTCCCGAGCAGCAGGGACTATAAGCACCCACCACCATTCCCGGCTAAGTTTTTTCTTTTTTCTATTTATAGTAGAGACAGATTAGGGCTTTGCTCAGGCTGGTCTTGAATTCCTAGCCTCAAGAGATCCTCCCACCTTGGCCTCCCAGAGTGCTGGGATTAAGGCTTGAGCCACTACACCCTGACTGAAGAAAACATTTTAAAAGGCTTGAAACAATTTTTGGTTGAAACAATTTAACACTGGTGGGTCAGAGTGACAGGATTATTAGAATTACTCTCTGCTTGTGGTAACAAGCACCACTTCCTATGTACCTATTTGTAAGGGGTTCCAAGTTGCTTTTATTTTTTTCACCAGTAACAATCTTACTCATTCCCACCTCAGAATCTCAGTATAGAAATTGTCAAAACAGGCCAGGCATGGTGGTTTTTGAAGGCTGAGGTGGGTGGAACGCTTGAGCTCAGGAGTTTGAGACCAGCCTGAGCAAAGGTGTGACCCCATCTCTACTAAAAGTAGAAAAAGTAGCTGGGGGTGGTGACCGGAGCCTGTAGTCCCAGCTACTTCAGAGGCTGAGGTAAGAGGATCAATCACTTGAGCCCAGGAGTTTGAGAAAGCAATGGTACCCTACCCAGAGTGAGACTCTGATTCAAAAACAGAAAGGAAGGAGGGAGGGAGGGAGGAAGGAAGGAAGGAAGGAAGGAAGGAAGGAAGGAAGGAAGGAATTGTCCAAACATTTAGAAATAACTTTTGCTTTATCCACAAATATTGTTCTGGTCAGCTGATTGCACCAACGTATCATTTCTTTCCAATTCATTTTGAAAAAGTGTTTACAATAGTTTAGTAAGGCTACTGAACTACAAATTCAGGAAAGACAATGAAGTTTCTATCTCTGGTTTTGCAGGGTTGTATATCAAGCTACATTCCTCTTCCCTCTACATACAGTCCATGGTAGACTTTCCCAGGTGTCCCCACCTCCCGTGCTCCAACCCTGTGCGTTTGCTCGCCTCCTCTCTACTACCCCTCCCATTCTCTCCTTGTTATAATCAGAGTTTGTCTCTGCCCACTATCCATTATCCTACTGACGGGCCCCTTAGCACAACTCTTCTGATCCCACCTATCATCTCGGGGCTTACCGTGTCCCAGTTGGGATTTCATTTTTTTTTGGAGATAGAGCCTCAAGCTGTCACCCTGGATAGAGTGCTGTGGCATCACAGCTCACAGCAACCTCCAATTCCTGGGCTCAAGCGAGTCTCCTGCCTCTGCCTCCCAAGTAGCTGGGACCACAGGTGCCAGCCACCACGCCTGGCCATTTTTTGGTTGCAGCCGTCATTGTTGTTTGGCGGCCTGGGCTGGATCGAACCCGCCAGCTCAGGTGTACGTGGCTGGCGCCTTAGCCCGTTGAGCCACAGGTGCCAAGCCTTGACAGAGTTTTTTGGTCCTCTGTATCAAGACTATTCTGTTAATTTCCATAACTACAATTACATTGCCATTCAAATTACAGTAGAACCTGTATAGTTGACCACCTCCTTAGTTGACCCAATTTTCATGAACCAGATAGATGTGCGTATCAGTCCAGGAGGCCTAGTTCTTTTTCTTGACCACTTCCATAGGTTGACTAGTTTATTACAGTCCCTTGGGTTGTCAACTTACAGAAGTTCTACTGTATTTTGTTCAGTTTTCTTTCCCTACCATCTTACGACATTTACATTCATAATTTTCATGAACTTCAACCACTTTCATACATCTGCTTTATTTTAAATGCATGCCTAGTCTTTGTTACTAGTCCATTAGTATCTAAAATATCCTATTATCTTAATAATCATCATTTATAGTTTTTCTAGATTTCTTTTAAGAAATCATGTCAACTTTTTGAGAAAAGGAAAAATGCAGTGAATGTCTTCTTTGCATATAAATCACTGGATTAACATAATAGGCATACATTTTAGAGTTTCTTTGGACAAATCACAATAAGAGCAGACCGATAACAGCCTCATCTCTTCTTTCTCGTGCCTTGTTTTTAAGAGCACAATTGTTTAAAGAAAATAATTGAAAATGTTTAAGTTCACTTTTTGATATAAACTTTATAAATGGCTTATTTTAATTATTAATCTTAAATCCAATTCTAAGCATTTGCATTGTTTATACTCCTTCCAACAAACCACTTTTCCAGCCTCTCCAGAGTTGCAGAGCCAACTTTTGGTGTTAAGTATCTGTTTTATACAACTAATAAACTCCTAAAATTCCTAGAAATGGCTTTTAATGATTACGAGAATGCTTTAGAAACTGATAGTGCATCCAATTCACTCTCCTTATAAAAAAATTTGTTCTGAACTTTCTACTGCTTTTAAATGTTTTTAGAAGAGATTGGGCATACGCTCATTTAAATTATCTTTCTATTTCAGTTGACTGTGCTAGATTCTTTTTTTTCAACCAAATAAATTTTTCCTTTGCTATAAAAAAAGTTTTAATTATCGCAGTAAGGCTTCCTTTCTAGTACTAATTAAATATTTTCCTGGCTTAATTTTTTGCCCCACCCTCTGTTCTCACCCTCTTCTTCTTTTTCTGAGAATTCAAACTGTAGCAATTCCCCAGTGTCTTACAGCATCTTCAGCCGTCATTTGAATGTCGACATTGTGACCTGTTATGACCCATGCCCTTGTTCCTTAGTCTCTCTTAGGTTCTCTCTCTCAGTAAAAGAGTTAATGTGCTGCACTTTTTTTGGCTAACATGAAATAAATTTTTACACTCTGAATTTTTAAACCTGTATCATCATATGTTTCCTTGTAAATACATTTAATAAGTTGTTCTAATATTTTATATTCCCATAATTTTTACTTTAGAATTCATTTTTAGCCTTCATCATTCTCTCTCTCTTTTTTTTTTGACATATAGAGTCTCACTCTGTCACGCTGGGTTGAGTGCTGTGGCATCGTCATAGCTCACAGCAACCTCAAACTCCCGGGTTCAAGTGATCCTCCTGCCTCATTCAGGCTCCTGAGTAACTGGGACTACAGGCACCTGCCACCCAGCTAGTTTCTTCTATTTTTAGTAGAGACAGGGTCTTGCTCTTACTCAAGCTAGTCTCAAATTCCTGAGCTCAGGCGATCCACCCAAGTCGACCTCCCAGAGTGCTAGGATTACAGGCATGAGCCACCTCATCTGGCCTTTTCTAGTCCCCTACCCCATATCCGCACCAGTCCGCTATTAATTGAAAGCATGCCAGACCAAGAATCAGAAGATGATGGCCCTTCAACACCTGAGCCAGGTGACTCTGACATGCCATTTATCCTCAGTGAATATGCGTACACACTTAGGCAATGAATGGCTAGGACAGACCTACCTCAGAAGCTCGCAGGCCTCTGATATGCTGTGATTCTAACTCTGATGAGGTTTGCTTGTTTCCAAAGTTAAATGAACATTCGTATGTTTACGAATTGTATTGTATTCATAAAATACATTACAAATAATATTAATACAATAATACAAATAAACATTGTATTATTTTTTCTTTTCAATACCATTGAACAATTTCAATTTTGATTTAAGAATGTAATTTTTATGAACATTAATTTTCTGCATGAAAACTTTAAACTTTGCTTTTCCACATTTCCCCATTATTTATCTTTCAAAATATAGATGTTCACAAATTTGAATACATGTATTAATTTTGGTCCATATACGTAATAGTAGTTTAAGAGTAAATAATGGGCTGCCAATAGCAACCTGACTCTCAATGCAGAAATTTAAGTTTTTTCATAGGAAAAAAATCAACATATAAAGTGAAATTTTGAAGACTACATTCTTGGTTCCCTTTTTCAAGATTTATTTACATAAGTTTTATAATTTTATGTTTAGCTCACACTAATATAATTTCCAAAGTGCGCAATTTATCTCAATTGATAATGCTCTTCTCAGAGGTCATTTTGACCCACAAGTCAGTTCATGTAAATGATTTTCCTACCACCTGGTAGAATAAAGTGTCCCTTACTTTTATAAAGTGTCACAAATATTGGAAGACAGAGTTTAGATAAATCACTTCAGCATTAATATCCTTTCTTAAATTTGTTTGACCAACTTTCAACTTTATTCCAAGTGAAGAAACTTTTGACTTTTTCTTTTGGCAAGCCGCTTGGCATAAAAAAACCCCACAAATAATGTAATGAAATTACTTTATATGTAATATTTTGATATCCTAATTGAATTTTTTAAAAACAATCTTATTGAGATATAATTTACAGTTCATAAAATTCACCTCCTGTAAGTGTATGATTCATTGTTTTTCAGGATATTCACACAATTGGGTGACCAACAGCACGATCTAATTTTAGAGCATTTCTGTCATCCCAACAAGAAACCTTGTGGCCATTAACAGTCGCTGCCTTTACACTCTGTCCCCTCTCCTATCAATCCTTAATCTACTTTCTGTTCCTATACATTCGCCTATTCTAGAATTTTCTACAAATAGAACCATATAATATGTGGTCTTTGGAGAGTGGATTCTTTTACTAGGGGTGGCGTTTGTGAACCTCACCCATGCTGTAGCATGTGTAAGGACTGCGCTGTGTAATTAGAAGCTGCTTTAGTAAACTGAAAGTCAAAATGAGTGATGTGGGTCAGTGGAAACAGATTCTTACTTAAGATTCAGACACTTCTGCTTTATGGTCTTGCATATGCCTCTTACAGGCCTTTGGATGAGTTGTTGATTTCTTTGACTCAGTTACTTTGTCTACAGAATGGGAATATGATAGCGTTTCTGATGTACCTTAAAGCATTAGGAAAATAAACAAAAGCACCTAAAGACCCAAATAGATACGGAGCATTAAAGTGGTTTTCTGGTGATAGCAAACCACATGATTATATTTAGGATAAAAGTGTTAGAATTTCCTTAAATACTACTTTAGTCACAAAGGAAAACTGCAGTTTTAATTTCTCTTTGCCCAAAGGTCTATTTGCACCCGTGCATTTATCTCCCAGGAAACCTTAGTTAACTGTAGCAGTAGTCGGCCTGCTCTTAGAACAGGTTGCTAAAGAAGGCAGTGCCTGTGATTAGTTCAGGAATCATCTATGGGACAGCAGATGAAGTCTGTGAACAGAGTTCCTCTGTGACCTTTACCTGCAAGGTGTGATCTGCAGAGAACTGGCCATGGTGTCTTGATCAGCCTTTGTGATTCCTTTTGAACCAGGCTCCAGTTAGAATGCTGTAACTTTCGCTTCTAATGAAAGAGGGACAGTGCTGATTTTACAAGCAAAGAAACCCAGGAGGTTTGTACTGATCCCTAGTGACACTAAATCGAACAGCCTTAAAAGAGAGCAGCTTCATATTGGGACACTGCAGTTTGTTTCTATGTCCAAAAGAGGGACGATACAAAAATTACAGTTTTGCTGGGTCTCTAAACAAGTTGTAAGCCAGATTGTGCTACCTAGAATCCTGAGAATTTGTTTTTAGAGCCAGGTTCCCATTGAAGTATGGCGTTTAATAAATGGGTCATCTGTTGAAGCCTTTTGTTCTTTGATCACTGTAATTTTACAAGATTATCTTGGTTGGGTACAGTGGCTCACGCCTGTAATCCTAGCACTCTGCGAGGCCAAGGTGGGTGGATTACTTGAGCTCAGAAATTCAGGACCAACTTGATCAAGAGTGAGGCCCTGTCTCTAAAAGTAGCTGGGCATTATTCCAGGTGTTTATAATCCTAGCTGCTTGGGAGGCTGAGGCAAGAGAATCACTTGAGCCCAAGAGTTTGGGGTTGCTGTGAGCTATGACAACATAGCACTCTACCGAGGGTAACAAAGTGAGACTCTGTCTCAAAAAAAACAAAACAAAACAAAAAAACAAGATTATCTTTGTTTCCTTGCTTTGAATTTACATCTAGAGAGTCCCACTATTTTATTTATTATCCCCATTTCATGAACGTTTGAATCTTAGAGAAATTTTTCTATGACAATCATAGGTGTTACTTCTCAGGATAGAAGTCTCCCTTCTGAGACACTTTTCTCTCCTTTGAGATATCTCTAATTTTGATTTATTCTCCGTCATTTTTTTCACCAGTGCCATTGCAACATTTTCTCCTCTGTCTTCACCTCCAATGTTGCGTTCCTCTTCTAAGGCTAGATCTTAGTGGTACCACTTTCTTGGGCTTTTCTTTGACTACACTGTGACCCTTCCAGCCTTGGTGGTGAATTTTAACTTAATACTCACTTCTATGATAGCAACTTTGATGGCAGCTTAAAAGGACTACAAAGTCTTTTTCCCAGAAAATTGAGGCTTCACATGCAATTTTGTTTTCATCCATTACTTGACAACGAGCATTAGAAAAAGAACACACTCATTGTCATGGGATGGCATGGTGTTAGTTATAGGAAGAATCAAAATTTCTAATCTTCCAAAATGTACTCCATCCTATGAGGCTTCTGCAGGAAGCATGATATGTCCTCAGGGCGACTCCTGCTAAGCACAGGCAGGGGTAGAAGAGGGGGCTTTAGTGTGCAACTTCTCTAACACCAATCTGGGCACACTCCTGCCTACACACATGGGAGCTCTTTCATACATGGACCCCCCCCCCCCAGGCACACAACATAGACATTCACAGATCATCCACAGGCACGGGCCCATAGCATGAGTAATAGTGACACTGTCCTAACGGAAACTAAGTTACCTCCTCTCCCCACCCTCCCACCCCCTCGTACAGTGTCTCTTACCTCTTGCCAGCACAGCATCTTCAGTATCTCTCTCCTACTGGCTAATTGCGAATACTGTCCTTACATCCTTAAAAAAAAATATATCACTGTCACGCATTCAGGTAGATTTCCTACTCCACTTACAGGCAAAGCAGCAGCTCACTTGCATGAAGCACCTGCCAGGTACAGTGCAGCACAGGAACCCCCGTACTGTCACCCTCTGGGGGAAGCACTTTTATCATCTCCACTTTATAAATGAGATTACTGAGGCCAGAGGAATGGAGACATGTCTTCAAAACCACACAGTGACTAATCAGCAGACATGGAACATGATTCCAGACTTGTGCTGCCCAAACTTGAGCTCTTCACCTCCGATTTCCACAGCCTGCGAGCATCAGAGCACATATCCTGTTATCATTAATTCATACTTCAAAGGGAGCTGCCAGTGTGGCTAGTAGGAAATGCAAGTTTCTATATGGCAATGGCGGAAGAGGTTCAAAGGAGAGTGGATACCTGACAATGGGTCACAAAACTATTGGTGGATTATGAGGTGGTACATTACATGTTACATGGTTTAGTGTTAGGCTGCTTTAATGTATTTGTTTGGCTTTTCTTTACCAAACTAAGTCATGTTTACTACTGATTAGGAAACTCCAACATCAGATAGAGTTATAAACCTTGAAGGTATATCTTCCTAGACTTTATATGTGTTTATGTGTGTGTGTATATACACACACCAATATAAAACATATATGTATGCTTTTTCCAAAGTCTCAAAAAATAGACAACTAATATTTATAAATAAAAGTAAAAGCTAATTTCAAAAAACAGATCATGCCAAATATTATAGACAATAGAAAAAGAAGAAATACTTCAAAATCATTCTACTTAATCTGGATACACCTGATGTTAAAATTGGAGAAAATATATTATTATAAAGGGGAAATTACAAACACATTTCCTTATAAATAAGGAAAAAAGGAAAAAAATAAGAAGTTAACTGATGACTTCATACTGGGCCTCAGAGTCAAAGCATTCTATAATAGACATACTCTTATCTGACAATGTGAATGTTACTTTCTTTGCATTATTATTATTATTGCTTAATATTTCGATGCAATAATCATCTGATTTCTTTTCTGAATTTATTTATCTTCGTTCATTCTTTACGAGGTTTTTGTTTCTAGTCCTTATCTTAAACATTGTTATTGTTATTAAATTTTAAGCCTTTTTAATTCTGTGAAGGCAAAAAGTGGAAACCTAATAAACACATGTATATGTAAAAACTAAAATTATAATATATATGTATATATATATATAAGAGAAGACAGGCACATATATACATAACAAATATATATATATGAACATATATTAGAATCATGGTCCTACCCTGTCACTCAGACCGAAGTACTGTGGTACATGCACAGCTCACTGCAACCTCAAACTCCCAGGCTCAAGCAGTCCACCTGCCTCAGCCTCCTATGTAGGTAGGACCACCATACCAGTTTAATCAGTATAATTTTTTTTTTTTAATAGAAACAGGGTCTTTCTATGTTGCCAAGGCTGGTCTCAAACTTCTGACCTCAAGCAATCCTCCTGCCTCAGTTCCCCAAAGTGCTGAGATTACAGGCACATACCTCCATGCCTGGCCTTGAGTATATATTTTTCATAAAAATAAGATAAAAGAGTTTTTATAATCTCTACCCACTCCCAATCTTTCCATGTCAAAAATATTCGTGGTATTCTGTTGTTTGGATGAATCATAGGCTACTTTATCTTACCCCATTGTTGGACAGTTATTTTCACTGTTTTTTCTGTCAAAATGATATCTGATAAATATCCTCATAGCTATTTTTTTTACATAACTGTATTGCTTTAGAATCTCTTTGGTCTTAAAAATTGTTTCTTTTTTCGCTTTTTACTTTTGTATTATGTAATTGTAGATGTGGTAGATGTGTAGAAGGCAATCAGTTCAAAGTAGTTTTATAGCATGAAAATATTCTTTCCAAGAATTTGTCTTTTGCCTATTTCACTCCAACCCAGCACAGAGAAAAGGGTGCAGAAAGAAGAATCAGTGCTCCGTCTGGGTACACTTTATCTCTTCACAGTTTTGCATGAGTTAGTCCTGCGTGCAGGAATCTCTAAGCATTCTGGTCATGGAATGCACTGATTCATTAAAGGAAGCTCATGTTTATATGGTTATGTAACCCTATTCAGAAATGTCTTAAATATTTTTAGATTTAAACTTGCCTGTCTTCCATGTATTCATTACTTTGTTATTAACCCCGTTTTCTTTGATCACATGTTTTAATGTAACTACATCTGTAATGAACTGCTTTCCCCCCCCTCCTTTTTTTGCATCTTTTATACTGTATATCCACACCTGTTCTAGCATCTGATTTATACAAATCCCCAAATGTTATCTCAGTTCCTTCTGGCATAATGTGGAAAATGTTAAATGCACTTCAAGAATACTTGTTTCAAAATAGATGTCACTCAAACCACTGAAATATAAACCCTAAAATGAAATGAATTCTGGAAGTGGCTGCATCACCATCTGAGCTTTATAAGGTCTTTGTTAAAGTTAAAATATGTTAATTGAAATTGACATAGCAGATACTCACTAAAGAACTTCCATTATTGGTGTATATATTTACATGTATAAAGATTTATTCTGTGATGGATTATTATGAAATTTTATTTTTTTGGTTTATTTGGGTTTTTTGTTTTTGTTTTTTTTTTTTTTAGACAGAGCCTCAAGCGATAGCCCTGGGTAAAGTGCTGTGGCGTCACAGTTCAAATTCCTGGGCTTACACAGTTCTCTTGCCTCCACTTCCTAAGTAGCTAGGACTACAGGCGCCTACCACAATGCCCGGCTATTTTTTGGTTTTAGTTGTCATTGTTTGGCAGGCCCGGGTCGGATTCTAACCCACTAGCTCTGGTGTATATGGCTGGCACCTTAGCCGCTTACGCTCCAGGCCCCACCTATTATAAAATTTTAAATGAGATATTAGTTTTGAAAAGGGGTAAGATTTCATCAAATTATCATCTGATAATATAACTGTATAGAAATTATATCTAATGCAGCAAACTGATTTTATTTATTCAGATCAGTTATATCTGATCATAAATCTTACATTTTTAGTCACATAACTAACTACCTAACATCTACCTAAATAATTTTAAATGGTGAAGAAATAAAACAAACTTTAATTTAAAGGAGTTATTGATTTGTTATTTAAAATATTAATTTATCATTCACCACGGCCAAAGGAGGCACTTAATTGTAAATTATTTAAGAACAAGGGAATAGGGTGGCGCCCATAGCTTAGTGGGTAGGGCATTGGCCACATAGACAGGCTGTCCGGTTCGAACCCAGCCCAGGCCAGCTAAAACAACAATGCAACAACTGCATTTGTTTGTTGACAACTGCAACAACAACAAAAATAGCTGGGCATTGTGGCAGGCACCTGTAGTCTCAGCTACTTGGGAGGCTGAGAAAAGAAAATCACTTAAGCCCAAGAGTTGGAGGTTGCTGTGAGCTGTGACTCTACAGCACTCTACCGAGGGCGACAAAATGACACTCTGTCTCAAAAAAAAAAAAAATCCTTTTCTGGAAATACATATATTTACATAGTGAGACTCTGTCTCAAAAAAAAAAAAAAAATGGCTTGGCACCTGTGGCTCAACAGGCTAAGGCGCCAGCCACGTATACCTGAGCTGGAGGGTTCAAATCCAGCCTAGGCCTGCCAAACAACAATGACGGCTGCAACCAAAAAAAAAAAAAAAATGGCTGGGCGTTGTGGCGGGTGCCTGTAGTCCCGGCTACTTGGGAGGCAGAGGCAGGAGACTCGCTTGAGCCCAGGAGTTGGAGGTTGCTGTGAGCTGTGATGCCACTGCACTCTCTCCAGGGTGACAGCTTGAGGCTCTGTCTCAAATAAATAAATAAATAAATAAGAACAAGAGAATATATCTTGTTGATGTTTATATACTGAATCTAACTAGCATGGACCCTAGTCATAAAAAGGGTAAGCTCTTAATGCATGTCTATTGACACTAAGAAAGGTGTATTTTAACCTAAAGACACATACCAGATAATATCAATGAAAACTGAGCAACGATTTTCATGTACTGTATTTTAATCTTAGGTACTTAATTTTAAACATATTTGCTGACATTCTTATTTCTAAAGTCTGGAGAGTTTTATCCATTCTTTCAATGATTTTTTAAAAGCAGCTCTCATGTCTCAGGCATTATAGAACCGGTAAGGTTTCTCCTCTCGTGGAACTTACATACTAGTCAGTTGATATTATAAAGGTTTAGTGAGAGATAACATTGGCACATAGTAAGCTCTCCATATTTATTTGCTGCGATGATGGTGATGGAGTTACCCATATTTGATGTTATTCAGAACCATAAGACTAGATGAGATGGCGGGAGATAACGCAGGTAGAGGGCTAAGGACTGAGCCTGGAGCTGCCCGGCACTGAGCGTGGACCTGAGGACCATGTTCATCAGTGGACACTGAGAAGCGGTAGCAGAGCACACGCCAGGAGGAGCAAACACCACCTCCGTGCTGGGTAATGGCTGAATTCAGGAAGGACAGAGAATTACACTTTGGAATTGCCACTGTAGAAGGTCTTTCCTGACCTTGAGAAGAGCTGTTTCTATAGAGAAGTGAAGAAAGCTCAATTGGAATTGATAGAAAAGAGACAAGGGAAAAGGCAGTAATGAAAAGAGAATCTTGAATGGCTAAGAGGTATAAGGTGGGACACTCAGCCTCAGAAAGCAGAAGGCCGCAACTTCAACCCACAGTGGGACACTATCTATACTCTTCAGGTTGCCCCAAACTAGAAAAATAGCTATTTCTAATGAGTATCAGGAAAGCAGGATGCTGCGTTCCGAGAGGTAGAGTGAGGCTGGTGCCTCCATCCTGAGAACCATTCGGGAGGGGAGTGTTTATGTCTCTGCCCACGACCTCATCCTTATACTCTGGAGACACTGCAGACAAGCTCTCCCACAAAGCACACAACATGTGTAAGAAACTTGTTTCAGGATTCTTTATCAGGTGACGTGGGTTCCATCAATATCACACATTTTAAAAGCAAAACAAAGCAGACAGCCCTCCTCTTGCCATATGCCCCTCCAGCCACAACTGAATTTTCTACCCCTTGCCATTGCCTTTCATTGCTGTTTCAAATTCATCTCCTCACTCTGCCAAGCCCCTCAACAAGTTTTCTTCCCCTTTTGGGTTTTGTTTTCTTTTGTACTTTATGCTCACAAAACAGAGTTGATTAGTTCCTTAGTACAAAATATGCTGTCATTCTTGATCTGTGCAAGCAAGACCCCTCTCTAAATAGTATGTCTATAAATTTTTTCTAACAGAGAACAATACAGAGAATAATACACGCATAAGCAATGTGTGGGAACCCATCACCCAAATTTAACAAGTTTGAACATGTTGCCATAGCTGCCGTATAGATGGATAAAGATTAAAACACAATTGAAACCCCCATGTATATTGTTCCCCATACAAAGACAACCCCTGGTGGCGCGCAGGCCCATGTGCTGAGCACCCTCAGATGAGGGTGACCAGACCTGAAGCGGCAGTGGGGGAGGGACCTTCACACCCCCCAACAATGTAGTGCCCCCTCCCGTGCCTACACTGTTCTCCTTCCTCACCTAGATTAAGTAACTTAACCTCGGAAGAGTCCTGTGCAGCGCTGACCGTTCTACAGATAAGGAACCTGCTGCGCCTCCCGTCACAGAGTTAGCAGGAAGCAGAACCAGAGGTGGGAATCGGGTGGGACTCGGGTGGGAATCGGGTAGTCCAGTGTTAGGGCTCAGCCTGGCACCTCTGTCTTAGGGTGTGAAGAGTGCTGAGCTTTTGTTCATCCTAGTCATCAGTGATCTCTATAATTTACAAAAAATAAAATAAAATAAAATAAATGCAGCCTTCAAAATCTCATTAAAAATAAATTTCCTCTGACCTCTGGGTGCCCAGTCTTCTGCCTGCTTTTACTGGCATTCTGCTGCTTTAACCTGGAATCCTTTCCCTCCATGTAGTGCTTTGAAACAATTCTTCTTCTTCTTCTTCTTTTTTTTTTTTTTTGTGGTTTTTGGCCAGGGCTGGGTTTGAACCCACCACCTCTGGCATATGGGGCTGGTGTTCTACTCCTTTGAGCCACAGGCGCCACCCTGAACCAATTCTTAAACTTTTTGGTGTTTTCTTTATCCAGGAAGTTATCTTTGAAATATCTTTCCACTACACGGCTCTAATTCATTGTTTTCTAAAACATTATACTAACTTAATATCTACTCCATGTGACTATAAAGTTTTGTATCATCCTATAAAATAGCTAGCTATGAATACCTTTTATATCTGTCATTGCTAGAAACCTTTCAGAATGACAAGATTCTCTTAAATGTCTAATTACCCCAAATCTGATGCCTATGTAATGCTATCCAGCAAGCAGCTGGCTTCGTATGAAGAGAGGCTAAGAGCTCCTTTTTGTCTTGTTCATTTAAAATCATTTGCTTCTTATTTAATATCTGCAAAGAACACTGTCACACAGTAGAATTTGCTGTTGTAAATTTTGGATTGTTTCCATGGGTTCCGCCTTACATCTGCATGGTGTTTAAAGCCAATGCCTGCTTTCTTTTTGTAAGCATTTAGGGCCTTTTGCCTCATAATCCAATGTCATGCTGAATAACAGAAAATTGAAGTTGAATTTATTTAACTATAGAGAAGCATAGTGCAGAACAATACACTTATTTAAGAACTCCTTGCCTCAGAAACTGCAGGAGCTGTTTCGTGCAGGTGGCTTAATCTCTTTGCTGCCTATCCTAACTGTGTCTCTTTATTTATTAAGGACAGGAACTGGGCACTCTGCTTCAGAAAACAAAAAGACCCTCCTAGTCTACCAGAACCTATAATAAACCAGAAAGATGCTCATCCTTCATTCAGAACAGCAAAGATGTATCCTGTGCTTTTAAAAATATAACCCTTAGCACTTCTCGGTAATGACTCCTGATTATGCACTGGTGGGCTTTTTACATGATGGTTTATTTATGATGACTCTTTCTTCCTCAAGTTTCTGTGGTATGTTCTCATGATATAAAATGGTTTATTTATTATTCTTATTTTCGGTTTGTTTACTTCATGAGGCAGTCTTCAGAGGTTCCTGTTTCTGAAAGTAAAACATGATTTATTTTCCCACTTTTACTCAGAGATGCTGTAAATATATGGTAAATAATCTTGGAGGAAGTGACTTGAATGAAAATGTGTGAATGAAAAGCTAAGCTATCAATGTTTATGTTGAAATAGGAAGAAAGGAGATTTAGGCCAACTGGGTGAGAGAGCTCTACTAGAAGGTAGAATAATAGCTTTTTCTGTCTGCTCGATTGGGTTGTGAATGTGTAGTTGATTTTACTTTACTCCTAATAAATTCTGGAGCTATGATGCACATATGTATTCAAACTTGAGCCTAAGAATAATTTTCACTGCAATAAAAACAGGCTATGAATTAGCCTCCATTTTTGCTGTCTACTATTCTGCTAATTCTCAAGTAATTGAGAATTAATTAAATAAAACTCACCTATCAAGTACCAATTCTTTAGTTTATTTTTAAGATAGTAATTCTTCCTTTAAACTATGTCAACATTGAGAAGTAATAACATAAACTACATCCAGTAGGCTCACACCCCAGCTTCATTTAGTTGAGGGCCGTATCCTGACAAGAGCACCAACGGGCACGGAATAAATAGGAGGGCGTAACCATCCCTTGATGTCCGTCTCATCACGTCGGTCACAATGACAGTGTGTTTGTCTTAAGATCTTTTATCAATTGTATTAATGTTTAAACTTTCAAAAATTAAAACCTAAACCACCTTTTGAAGTTCACTACATATTTCATGTACAGTAATACTTTTCACTTGTCTTAAGCATATCTCTGTAAAGATTCTGGGAATGTGGTGACAGACTGGTAGCCTCGCTACCCACACTTTTGTGCTCAGTGCTGTCTTCCCTCGCAGCTTTTGTTTTTCAAGCATCAGTGTGTTGATGATCAGAGAAGGACTTTGGGATCAGGAACAGTTCTCATTAGCTGCGTGACCTCTGGTCATTTCATTACCCTGATCTGCAGGGGTTCGCCTGTAAAAATAAAATGTGTACCTATGTTTTGTGGTACAAATGAAATGTTATAGGAGAAAGCCCTCTGCACAGTGCCTGGTCACAGGACTCCATGAGCTGGCATCACCTGCCCTCCCTCCTCATTCTTCAGAGCATGGGTTGGAAGCTTTTGGCTGCACCTGTGGAAACAGAAACCCACTCATTGGTGCTAGGGTCCAGATCCATGTCCACACTCAGGCCAGGGGCAGGACTCAGGTGGTGCAAGCCATGAGTTCTTTCTGCTTTAGTTCCAATTCTGCATCCCCACTTGTTAGAGACAGATGCTGGAATCATCTTCCTCAAATACTGTTTGAATTCCCCAGTTTAAGACTGTGGAAGCCAATTTCCTGCTTGTATTCTCTTGGCTTTGAAAGTCATAAAAATGTTCTTAGATACTGCCCAGGGTTAAAAACAATTCTGTACTTTGAGGCTGGCACATGATTTGTCTGTTTCAGTTCTGCCAAGAGGACTCAGCAATGCTTCTCAGTTCCGGACTGCAGAGTGAGCTCAGGCGATCAAGAGTTTCAGAAGTGAGCCACATGATCAGAAAGTCATGTGTGCTGGCTGCATAAATTCCCTTTGAGAACGTTAGTAAAATGTAGCCTACTAGCTGTTTGAAAGGCAGCATTATGGTAGGGGCAGAAAGAAGCCAACAAATCACGTCTACTGAAACCCATTAATCCTGTGGGATGTTAGCATAGGGAGAACCAGGTAGCTGACAACGAGTGGCATGTGGTCATAGGGACAGCATGGAATGAACAACTGCATTACTCTAGGAGCTGAGTGCCAACTTTCAAAGCATATGGTTTATTTGGCTGGGCACAGTGGCTCAGGCCTGTAATCCTAGCACTCTAGGAGACCAAAGCGGGCAGATTGCTTGAGCTCAGGAGTTTGAGACCAGCCTGAGCAAGAGTGAGACACTGTCTGTAAAACTAGCTGGGCATTGTGGTGGGCACCTGTAGTCCCAGCTACTTGGGAGGCTGAGATAAGAGGATCACTTGAGCCCCAGAGTGGGAGGTTGCTCTGAGCTATGACACGACAGCATGCACTCTACAAGGGTAACAAAAGTGAGACTCTGTCTTTAAAAAAAAAGAGAGAGAGAGAGAGAGGATATGGGTCGCTGTAGGAAAATATCTGCATACTTGAAATGTACTAATCAGACGAATACATTGTGTCATTTCAGATTTACAGAGTCAAGTAGAGGCACTTGTGTTAAAACTTCAGAAAGCAGTGACAGAGATGGAGAACTATAAAGAAAAGCTCATGTAAGACGGTAAACAATAAACACCTTGTAAGGTACCAGTGCCCTGTCGATGTGACACAACAGGGAAAGAGCTGACCCCAGTGTGTTCCCTGTGACTTCTGACAGTGAGTCAGTTGTGAAGGTCACAGTCTTTTGCTGCTTTTCTGGGCTTCTTTGCTGGCCTAGATTGTCTACCTTGTAAATATTTTCAAATACACAAAGAGTTTCCTTTCCCGAGTACATTAAAGCTTTCCCCGTTTGTTCAACTGCAGTAACTTAATGTGAAATAGTCTCTGAACTCTTTTGGTATCTCCGTCTCTCTCTTATGTGTCTACAAGAAACAGTTTTAAAGTTGTGAAATTACCAATTCTGGGTTCCGAGCAAGAGTCAAGTACTTTGGAAATGCTGGAGTATTTGTGCTTTATACGGGCAAGAAAGAAATGTAAGAAAATAAATGATAGAGAAATGGCCTTATAAAATCAAGAACACTATTTTAAAAATTAATTTTATTTCAGAAATTAAAAAATTACTTTATAATATAAACATAGTAAATCTATAATTATAACACCAAAATAGAATGTATATAATCTTTCAAAAGTACCTGAATTCCTTTTATTTTGTGGTATATAATCTGATAGCTCTGATTTTTCAGTCCTGTGTTTTAGAAGTATGATCCTCATAAAAAGATGTAAATATCTAGATTGCTTAGCAACCAAATGTTTGTATTGACTACAAACTGCTTCTAGAAACAATGTGTTTAAATACTGAACAACACAAGGAAGAAAAATTCCAAAAGTGCCCTCTCAGCTTAATGTATACTTGGATTATTTATAGCAAAATAGTTTGGTTTTGAAAAACAAGGAAAACCAAATATGCGTGCTTTATACCACCATGTTACTAGTACAGGAAGTACGGTAAGTCTGGAGCCAGTGGCTGGAGTTGAAGGAATGAGTGGGTAAGGGATCCTTGCAAGAGCCCCTAGGCCCAGGAGGTAACATTCTGGGAGATAAGAAACAGGAAAAGAAATAAAATGATGGTTTCTAGAAAAAAATCATTGTTGCCTCTCCTCTGATAACATCAGGGGAGATGCTGGGCAGGTGGGTGTCTCAAGCAGAGAGCAGCCTTAGTCAGGACCCCATTTCTATGTGATGTTCCCTTCTTGGAGCTCAAGAAGAGGGCACAGTCTAGACTAGGGAAGCGGTGCTGGCACACACCAGGGCTCAGCTGATGGAGCGGAATCCTGGAAAGTTAAGAGAGACGCTACCCATAGAAACAACCATACTGAAGAAAAGGAATAAAGCGGATAGGTTGTGACCTGAATAGGTTATTTACAGGAAAAGTTTACATAGAATTCTTTGTATACATAGACGTGTGCCATATTATGACGTTTCGATCAATGACAGACCAGACTATAATGCTATATTTTTACTATACGTTTTCAGTATTTAGAGGCACGAATACTTCACAAGGTTTTACATTTGTCTACAGTATTCAGTACGTAACACACTGGATGGTTTGTAGCCTGGGAGCAGTAGGGTACACCGTGTATCTACCAGGGGTGCACAAACTACACCACCCGGCTTGTGGAAGGACAATGACCAAAGGGCCGACCGATGCCTTGACTGGAACGTTCCTACGTGTGGAGCAGTGCATGGCTGCGCACGGAGCCTGCCCATCTAATGTTAACACATGCTTTGTGATGCTTTTCACTAATTATATTTTACACATAATTTGTGATATGCGTGTTGAGGGGTGATAAGAGTCACAGTAGATTGAAGGTGAGGGGAAAATACACCACCTCGCCGAAGTCCACCAAACTAATTATCTGTAGTAAATCACTGCACAGTTACAGAAATGCTGATGCTGTTGTATCAGTTTATAAAAGGCGTGCTTCCTACCCAGAGAAGACCTTCTTTTTATTTATTTTATTTTTTTTATTTTTTATTTTTTTTGAGGCAGAGCCTCAAGCTGTCACCCTGGATAGAGTGCTGTGGCATCACAGCTCACAGCAACCTCCAATTCCTGGGCTCAAGCAATCTCTTGCCTCTGCCTCCCAAGTAGCTGGGACTACAGGCGCCCGCCACAATGCCTGGCCATTTTTTTTTTTGGTTGCAGCCGTCATAGTTGCTAGGCGGGCCCGGGCTGGATTCGAACCCGCCAGCTCAGGTGTACGTGGCTGGCGCCTTAGCCGGTTGAGCCAAAGGCGCCGAGCCAGAAGGCCTTCTTAAAATTAAAAATATTTAGAAGATGTGACTTATGAGAGATAGGGCCACTTAAACGACCCCAGGTGTCAGAGACGTCCATCTACTCTCCTTCGACTCTTTCACTGCTAGGATTAAGTTGGTAGGAGGGACATTTTAGGATCAGTGCCGGGGACTGCCCGAGCCTCAGGTTGCTTAGAAGTCAGGAGGTCCTTGGTAGCCTGTGAGTACAATTATATTTATAGGTTAGAGTCATATTTGTGGCTTGGCCACATTTCTTAATGATAAATTAAGTTTGAAGTAAAAATAATTCACTCAAAAAATTTGACGTACAACTTGTTAATATATTGGAGATTTACTGTGTACATCAAAACCTTTCTGGTCTTCTAGAAATCGGAATAGCTATGAAATCAGGTTTCTTTACACTTTTAATCTTTACCCTTTGGGGGGAGCTTGGAATAGGAGTAGTTTTTACCTTTTCAACTTAAGGTAATTCTTTCATTGTTTAAAGATTTTTAAATATTTGGACATAAGTTTTGTGGATTTTGACATAAGGGGAAAAGGCACTTTATAAATGAATGAAATTGGGGTTCTTTTTTTCTGAGTTCTTAAGAAAATATTTTCCAAGATTTATAAAAACATTGTTATGTATTTGTAAACAGACTTTATCAGTTAGAATGCTCTGGGCTACAAGTAACAGAGATAGGGTCTTGTCGGTTTTAATTGACCGAAGTCTCAGGAATCTCAAGGATCTGGTATCTCCTTGATCTCCCTATCCTGATGACCTCAGCACTGGATTCAGCACAAGGGCAGATCCCTGGTGATCACAGATGGCTGAGTTCCAAGTGCCGTGTCCAAATGAGGTCACCCCAGAGGCAGGAAGGTTCTGTGGAATGATGTCTCCTAGAAGTGAGGGGGGAAAAAATACCAGGAGCTACCAGTCAGCTCTCTCCTCACATATGTTTGGCTGGAAGCCTTTAGATATCCCCTTCTAAATGAATCACTGGCAAGGGGAACAGAGCTGCCATAATTAGCTTAGACCAAGCAGGATTCATCCTTAGAACAGACGGTAACTGGGACTCTGATGGCCAGGAAGAAAGCCGTAGTGAATATCCAGAAGGGAACTAGTCGTGTTTGCGAAAGAGGCAGAACATTAAGGGTGCTCTGAAAGGAGGAGGATGAAATTTTCCACAAATGTTAAGTATGATAATATCTAGACTAATTAAGGGATAATGAAAAATAGGAAGGCTATAAAATGTCATTTTGTTACTTAAAAAAATATATATGTGAACATAAAATATACTTTTATTACTTTCAAATATACGTATGTGTGTGTATATATATAGATACACATCTATCTATCTATCTATATCAGGATAAAGATAGATAAATAAAGGTAACATAATAGACTGCCATAGATGGTGAGAAATTCTTAGAAATTCCTGAAAGATAACACATAGAAAGGACAGTAAAAAGAACCAACTCTGTGAAGGAAAGAACCAGAGGAAACCCATTTGCGTGGTGGTGGTGGTGGTGGTGGAAGGCATGTGACAGGCAAGACCTTTCTCTGAATCAAAACAGAGACAGTAGAGAGAGATCCCCCAAATCAGCACAACACTGGTTTTTAAATTCCAATCTGCATATGAATCCTGGGGGACTTGTCAAAACTGTACATTACAACGTGATCTTCCCCACAACTTAACCCCGGGACCTGACTTCTAGGCTTCATTTTCACAGATATTTTGATTTTACACTTGAGTCTACGAGGGCTCCAAGCAATCACATTTTTAATGTACTCCCTACCCGATTCTGATGCAGGTGATCCAGTGAAGCCCTCTCTGAGGACTCACGTCTGGACATTTAAGCCCTGGGGGAAGCAGCATTGGCAGAGGCATCAGAACCCAGGCTAAAGCAATGAGTGTGGAAAGACTGGGAACTGCTGAACCCCAGGGGAGCCCAAGTTCACTGCTGAACTCCAGTGCCCCTGCCAGGAACACACCTGCCCCTTTACCAAATTTCCAAAACACCCTAGGGCAAAAATAAACAGCATAACAGACAAACACACAGGAAATGGTAAGGCTGAGGAACACAGGACCCAAAATTACCGTGTGTCAGAAAAACCTCCCTCCAGGCCCCCCAAAAGTGGCTATGAATTCACATGGAAAAACTTTAATGCCCTAGGAAATTGTGAAATAGCAAACAGAAGACATTAAAATAAGTATATTGATATCCCCCAAAGTATGTCCAGGATTGTACCCATAAAAGAATAGGCTATTCTAAGAAAAAAAAAAAAAGCTATTAGGAATTTGGGGGATTAAAAATTATCCTATTCATGTTAAAAATGTATATGAATGACATACGTGCATATGGATTTAAACATACCGAATAAATGATGGGTGGGATTACAGTTACCTCTGTGAGAGTGTGGGGTGTATGAAGACTTTTATTTCCTTATATATATTTATATATTGCATAAATGGTTTATAGTGTGAATATATTTATTTTCAGGCATATAATAAAAAATAAAATTCACTTTAAATGATTTGTAATTTATCAATTACTAGTGAATATGTCAAAAGTAGTCATGCAAAATATATCTAATTGCAGACCTGTGTAACGTAACATACTTAAACTTTAACTTCATTAGTAGTCACTTCCTCCTCATTTAAGTAATAATTTGAGAAATAATAAGTTTACGACTATCACAGATTGCTAACTTGTAAAGCTCTTATTTGACCTTTCAGCAGTATCTGGTACAGTTGGCCAGTCTGTTGTAGGAACATTCAGTATTTCTGAGATATGGATAGCAATGTTCTTCTGTTTCTCTTGTTACCTCTCTGTTCATTCATGGGAACTTTTTGCCTGACGAGAAGAAGGTAGCCTGGTGGTATTCCAGAGCCAATGTAGAGACACACTTTTATTTCCTTCATTCATTCAATACAAAATGTTTAGTGAGAGCCAGTTATACCAGGACAATTGTATACAGACACTAGATATGGGAGTAAAAAGATCGGCAAGTTTCCATAGAGCTACTTAGGTAATTTCAACCAATGCTAAGTGTGGCAAATATATAAAGCAGGCAGGATAGAATGTGAGTGATGGGATGGATAGAGCGGGTGACATGGCATCCTTTAACAGATGACCTGTGAGTTAGGATCTGAGTAACAGAAAGGAGCTGGCCGTGCTAATAACAGCTGGGAGCAGGGATTCAGCACAAAGCCGTAAATTCCTAGAAATGAGTTTTACAAGTTCAAAAACCGTGAAGAAGGCCAGTTATGGTAGACAGAATAATGGCTCCCCAAAGGTTTTCAGGTCCTAATCCCTGAATCTGTGAGTATGTTCCTTTAAACAACAACAAAAGGGACTTTGCCGGTGTGATTAAGTTAAAGATTTTGCAATGGGAAGATTATCCTGGATTATGCAGGCAGGCCCAGAATAATCACAAGGGTCCTTATAAGAGGAAAGCAAGAGGGTCAAAGTCACAAAAGCAGAAGAGGATGGAAGCAGAGGTTGCACTCCTGTGATACGAAGATAAGAGAGTTGTGGGCATAAGTCTCCAAAATCTAGGAAAGGCAAGGAGCCTCAGAAGGAACGCTCCTCTGGTAACATCTCGACTTTAGGTCTTCTGACTTCCAGAACTGTGAAATAACAAATCGTGTTGCTTTAAAGGCCAAGCTTGAGCTGATCTAGTAGTATTGAGTAGCAATAAGAAATTAATCTATCTGTGTGTCAAGAGGAGTCCTGAGGAGTTTGGATTTATTCAGAGCGCACTGAGAAGCCTGGGGAGAATTCTAGGCCAGAGAAATCTCACCTGTGTTTTAAAAGGTCACTGTGTTGATTACCGGGAGAGTGGACTCGAGTAAAGAGCAATCAGGGAGCCTGGGTGGCAGGCTGTGCATTCGTGCCAGTGAGGAGTGACTGTGGTTAGCCTTGCGTGGAGATGGGGAGAAATATACGCTGACGGTCAGTCTGCCGGGATTTACTGATGGAGTAAATGTGGTTGGGGAGGATGGAAACCAGAGATGAAAGGAAAGCGTAAAGCATGGCTTTGAGGCTTTTCAGCATCAGGGTAGACAGTTAAGAGGCGGCGCTGGGTGGTGACTTTGAGCCCAGACTACAGGGCCAGACTCTGGGGTTCATGTCCCAGCCACAGACTTAGTAGTTGCATCACCTTGGGCAAACTTATACCTTTGGTCTCAGTTCTCTCAACTGTAAAATGGGAATAGGCGCTGCTCTGAGGAATGCATGGCATACATAATGTGTTACCTGTTAATGTTGGTTCCATTTCTCCAAGTGGGAACATCTGTGAAAGAAATAGATACGGGGAATGGGGAATCAAAAACAAGGCTTTTGATCTGTCAAGAGTTGAGATGCCTTTTACACAGCAAAGTGGAAGTACCAAGGAGGCAGTTTAAGAATGGCTGTTTCATAGGAAAGAGGGGAATGTGTGGGCCATCGCCTTTCAGAGTGGGGGAAAATATCCAATTACTTTATCTTATTCCCTTTGTTTTGATTGGCAGGAGCAGCAGGGGCTCTTCTGAAGGTTTATTCATAGCAATTGAAGAGAAAGGATTAACACTATTTGCTGAGGGTGAAAGAAGGAATGCAGGGCTTAGGGAGATGCAGGCATTCTTTCTGCCCTCCAATCCCTCCGTCCTAATGAAGGTGAAGATAACAATTGGGGAATGAAGAGCAGCGGTAGAAAGAGCGGCTTAACTGGGGTGGGAGGAGGTGCAGGGCTTTCAAAAAAATTGCAGCCCAGATCCATTATCTACACACTCAGTAAAATAACTGCTAAAAGGAATTCTACTGTCCCTGCTGCTAGATTTGGAAAAAATATGTGTAATAGTCTGAGAAAGTCCAGTAGACCTTCCACAGTGGACCACCTCCCTGCACTGAGCACCTCCCGAAAGGGGGGCACTCACCGGCATAAACCTCACAGAACCCCAAGGCCTGAACGAAAGGTCTTTGTTGGCGGGGGAAGCTGCAGAGCAGCATTAAGGAGGAGGGGAGAGAGAGAGAGAAACGGGGGAAGAGAGAGACAGAGAGAGAGACAGACAGACAGAGACGCAAGACACAGGGGAGGAAAGGAGAGAAAGAACAAAAGACAAGGGCACCTTATATAGACTCGGTTAGGGGCGGTGTCAGATGGTAGAACAGCCAATCAGGTGTTACCGCTCTGGCGCGAAGAGCCGTAGGGGGCGGGCCATCAGTTTGAACTTTTCAGTGGGGAAAAGGGAGATGGAGTTGTGCAATTATCTACCACCTCCTAAAGTTGACCTAATTTTCATAGACAGGACACGCACCACAGGTACATATCAGTACAGTAGGTCTAGTTCTTTATGTTGACCATCTCCCTGTGTTGACCAGTTTGTTACAGTCCCTTGGGTGGTCAATTTACAGAGGTTCCACTGTAGTGAAAATTGTGGTGAGGCTTCTGAAACCTAAGGCATTTGTAAAAAGCAGCATTTTTGTTTGATTCTGAAGCAAATGTGTAAAACTTGGAAAATACAGTGATATACAAAAAAAGTCATAGCTATATTTTGATAACTCTAGTTTATTTTTCTACATGATTATACATTTTGACAAATTTGGGAAGTACTTTATGCTCTGTTTTGTAAACTTTTTTTGCTTAGTGATATATCCTAGACATTTTTACACGTCATTGTTTGATAGATTTATAGACAATTATTAATGGTTACATAGTATTCCAACCTGTGCATGAAATATAGTTTATTTACTAGTTTCTTATTTTTAGAATGTCCAAATTTTTCACTCCCGCAAGTAAGGCACTTTGTAAGTTCATGTAGATAAATCTTTCTACTTACATACAAATTATTTTTTAGATAATTTTTACTAGAATCAAACTTGAGTATTTTTAAGGCTTTCCGTGCAAAATGACTTATTGCCCTCCAGTAAGATTATGTTGATTTATAATCTCAGCAGTGTTTATAAGTATCCATTTCTCTACTTCCTAATCAAAACTAGGCATTATAACTCTAAAAAACTGTACCCCTGCATTTCTGACTCGTTGTATTTTTTCTTATGCGACTCACCTGAGCATAGCTTTTGCCTGCTTGTCTAATGGTCCGTCAGTCTTTTCTTATTTCTTCTTTTCTAATGTTTTATTTGGAAATAAGTTTAAATTACAAAAAATTATAAAGATAATAGTTCAAAGAGCACCCAAATAATCTTCACCCAGATTTACCTTTTGTTAACATTCTACCCGGTTTATTTCCTGTCTCGCCCTCTTTTCCTCTCCTTCTCTCTCTCTCTCTCCCCTCCATCCCCTTCTCCTTCTCACTTTTACACACACACACACATTTATACATACATTTCTGTTATCAAAACCACAGGTGTGTTTTGTTGCTCATCACACAAAGACCCAATATTTGAGACAACCAGGATTGCCCAAGACAAAAGGAACATTTTCATATGACAGGCATCTGGTTGCGAGAACAGGAGAAGCTGTTCAAATCCATCTCTCTGACTAATGGAGAATTTTTTCCTCTAGTACAGGATCCAGTCTGGAGTCAGCCTCTTTGGATATCTCTTTGGCTTCCTTTAATCTGGGATATTTCCACAGTATGCCTTTGTCTTTTAGTGATGTCGACATTTTTAATGAATACAGACGGCCTCATGCCTTTTTAAAATAAAAAGTTTCCCATTTTGTATTGGTCTGATGTTTCCTTTTTATTGGATTAAGGGTGTATGTTCTCAGCCAGAAAACCACATAGGTGGTGATGTACCCCTGGAGTACATCACATCTGGAGGCACAGGATAGCCACCTGCCCCTCAATAGGAACGTTAGTTTTGATCACCTGGTCAAGGTGTTATTCAATTTTTCTACTAGATAATTACTGAGGGGCTTTGTTCTCTTTGAATTAGTCAGAAGTTCATAAGAGACACTTTAAATACATGCAAACATCTTGCTCCTCACCAACATTTATCCCTAGATACAGCATCCATCAATGGTTTTTGCCTAATCTAATCTTTAGTGGTAACTAAATAATGATTTTCCAACTCCAGACCGTCTTTCCTATTTATTAGCCCTCAGCATTTTACTGTTAAGACCTTTACTTCTTCTGCTTACTTATTTATTGTACAGACTTAAGAATTGCTATTTTTCAATGCTTTATATTTATTACTGTACTTAATTATTTTGGTACTCAGATTGTCCTAGACTTAGCAAGTGGGAGTGCCTTCAAACTGGCTCATCTGACATTGGAACATGATCCCATTGTCTTTTATAAGTATGGCCTTACTTTGGGGCATAACAAGCCGCTTCAGATAGGGACTCTTCCCGCCTTGGAATCAGCCATTTCTCTGTGTAGTCCTGGTTCCTTTGAATGGAGAATAGTGTTAGAAATGGTAGAAATAACATATTTTTAGAAGGCATTAAAATAAAAGCAAAAATAAATATAGTGTTTGGGGATAATAATAGATAATAAAACTCCAAAGAAAACCAGTGTTTTCCTATATTCTGGACAATTATGAATGGTACGTTATAGAGATTCTGGATTCTATTAGAGTCTTCTGAAAAATGTTGTTTCTGTTGTTGGTGGTGGTGATAGAGTGGTATTGCTTTAAGTAGGCAATTAACTTGGCCTCAAGCTGCAAACTCTGTCTAGGACAGCAGTTCCATCTCAGTTCACTTTTCTTTCTTTCTTTCCTTCTTTTTTTTTTTTTTTTTTTTGGAGACAGTCTCACTTTGCCCTTGGTAGAGTGCCGTGGTGTCATAGCTCATAGCAACCTCAAACTCTTGGGCTTCAGGGATCCTTTTGCCTCAGCCTCCCTGGTAGCTGAGACTAAAGGTGCCCGCCACAACACCCAGCTAATTTTAGAGACAAGGTCTCCCTCTGGCTCAGGCTGGTCTCGAACCTGTTAGGTCAGGCAATCCACCCTCCTCAGACTCCCAGAGTGCTAAGATTACAGGCAAGGTCAGTTGTTTTTCTTCCGCTAGACTTCTTGGTGTCTGCTCTGTACATATGTAGTAGAGTGCTCAGCCAGAATTGTGGCCAGAACTCATACACGGTATCTGGGACTCTCTCTGGCTCTCTCCTTTCGGCCATTTCTCACTTTCTAGCAGCTGTGGTCACCCCGAATACTGTCCTTTGGTTTTTCAAGCCAGAAAGCTAGGAGTTTTATGCCAGAGTTTTAGTTCCCGTGCCTGGTGCTGACTGGGGCCTGTCTTCAGGCTTAAAATTATTTTTAAAAAGTGGACCCCATGCTCTTCTCACCTCAATCCATCTGTTACCCCTCCAGAATCTCCCTGCTTTTGGTCACTTTCCAATGCCTTCACCTAGGCTAGGCTTTTTGTTTTTTAATGTTGCCCAGAGGTTATACTTTTTATCTAAATCCAGATCAGTGTGATAGGTCCTTACTTGGTTATTCACTTCTAAGTGGACTGAATGTTTATTTCTTTAAATAAGTAATATAATAATATAGTATGAAGATGTTAAGAAATTCTTTCTATGGATGAAGAAAATAATGATATAGAAAAACATTTCTAGCTAACTATTTTGAAAAAATGTATTTGAACCTCTTTTTTATTATTTAGGAATAAATCTAATGAAGCCGATGCCTATCAAAGAGAACTTAGAAAACTGAAGTTTGAATCCATTATTTCTGAATCACGGTATATGTTGCAAATTTTTAATTCATATTTTTAATAATTGAAACCATATTTAAATAACATTTTATTTTAAATTACTTTTATTATCTTTTATTACTTTCTTATTACTTCCATATACAATACCTAATTCAAGCTTATAATGTCTTGCAACTGTTTATTGCTTTTGCCTCTGCCTAGATGGGAAAATTTTAATATCATAGAACTACTCATTTTCTTAACATCTTTAATTTTTTAAGTTATAATTATAATCTGTAATTTCAAATGAGTTTTTTGTATATCTTTGATCAATATAAAGTATAGTATCTAATGAACATTGGTGGGGTCTTTTTCTATTCATTTTTAGACACACTAGGCTGCTTAATGAAAAAGAAGACTCTTTAATGACTTGTCAGAAAATATATAAAACTTTACAGGAAGAGCTAACTACAAAAGAAAGGCAAGAAGAGGACATAAAAAGAAGAATTAACCTTGCAGAAAATGAACTAGAGATAACCAAAACTCTTCTGAATCAGGCAAAGGAAGAGATTTTAACACTGAAAAATGAAAGGTGCTGTCAAGAATAATTTTTTACAAAAATATTTTATAATTAAGTACATATGCCATTTAAATTTGAAACATCAATGTTCTGCATATTATAACGACAGTGAAATCGTAAGGTTAAAGATATATTTCTTCTGCAAGGTTACCGCATCCCACCGTCTAATTTTACATGTTATTAAACTGAAGCAGGAATTGGTTAAAGGGCTGTCTTAGAGTCACACAGTGAAAACAGGGAAGGAAACCAAGTTGCATTTGGTATCAGACTTTTAGGGAAAAAAATCAGATTATGTGTGATACTTGTACTACTAAATTTCACCAGTAAATGCTGCGTCTTACCATTTTCCAACAGAAAAATAACTTTTTTAAAATCACTTTTTCCTTTTACTGGCTCCTGCTTTTCCCCTGTCCTCTGTCAGCACATCTTGCGGGCTCACCACAAACAGAGGTAACACCCTTAGGTGGTGTCGGGGATACGAAGAAGCGTATTGGTCTGATCTTCCAAAATATTTTTGTTCAGTTAATTTGCCTTTAAGTTAACCTTATCTGTAATTAATATCTCAACTCTGCTCTCCTTCTTTTTGTATGCATTGCCTGCTATATCTCTGCTCATTCTTTCTGAATCATTTTACTTTAAATGCATATTTAATATATAGCACAGATTTGGGATTTTTTGTTTTGTTGGTTTTAAAAATCTGGGAGTCTTTAATATAAGAGATTGGTCCATTTATTGATGTGATTACTATATCCCATAAGCACACAAGTTTCTTTAGGGCAGGAATTTTTGTTTTTTTGTTTTTTTGTTTTTTTCTGTGCACAGAAGGCATAAGATAGACTATTTTTCTTTCATCGGTTCTATTTTTTTATTTTATTTATATTGTTGTATAAATATAATTTAGAAAATTTACAACCTTTTTTTTTTTCCTTTTAAACTCCTTCTTTATACAGGCCAGTATATGCTAAGGAAGAGTCTAGGAATGGGGTCTGGGGCGTGAGCAGCAGTTAGCTCAGAATGACGTTTACGGTCTCAGAACTCTTTCTAACCTAGACTGTGCCCTGAGCATCTCATCTGTTCCTGCTCCAGGTTAGCAGGGGGCCTGTGTGGTCCTGGGGAAGCAAGGCTGTCAAAGATCCTTCCTGGAATGGGTTTACATTTACTTCTCTTTGACTGAATGAGATAAACAACTACAAGAGCTGATTGCTACCCACCATTTTGCCTTTATCTGGAAAACAGTTAAACCTAACTAATCTGGCATCGTTAGAAATGGGATATTCTAGACAATAAAGAAATTGCTCAGATAACCAAAACTCTAAACCAAAGACTTTAAAAAACAATTTTTATTTGTTTCATGGTATCTTTTCGTTTACTCGAATGAAAGCTGTCTCCTTCACTGCAGTCACTGACAAGTTCCTATTTTTGTTCAAATGTGTCCAGAACTCTTCTCTGAGGATTGGCTTAAGTACACATGTTTTAGACTATTCCGTACAATGGGTCTTTACTCTTTAGGAATAAATTTTATATTTGAAACGATCTCAAGTAGGTCTAGTGAAAGTAAATCCAGTAAATATGGGAAATCAATCTGAGAAATACTATTTAGGATCCAAAATAAAATAAAATATTTTCTTTTTGCCCCCTATACTTAATAAATTATCTCTGGCTATAATTTGAAAAAGAGATTTTTATGAATGTTTTGAGGATTAGTAGCACCAATAGATAAACAGAGAGATTTCTGGGCAGATTGCTTTGAAATGGCACACCCCCTTGGATGCATGTGTTTTCCTGTGTTTTAAAAAAAGTTGTATTATTATAATCTTAGTGTGTTAAAGGTATAGAATGACGACATTTCCTGACATTACTAAACTGCCTCCCACTCTCTCTTTTCCCTTCTCGGTGTCTTGTGTCCTTGCCGTGCTCCTTCTATGCTTTAGTCCATCTAGAGGCAAACGTGATGTTACTGAGGCATTCGGTGGCCAGCTAAGTTTATTGACATCATGTCTGTCACATGATAAAAATAAAAATGTTCTTGTGAACCAGGAATTTATCACATAATCTTAGAATTACCCCTAAACATAAGCATTGCAGTTTTTGTTTGTTCTCAGCTGCTCTCAGATTTTGCTGCCCTGTTCTCTAACTGGATCCCCAGAGCCTGGCACATGTATCCACTCAGCAGAGGTTTGTGGAGTTAGTCAATGAATGAATCGCTTGCTTTGGGTAATTCAAGCCCATCAGTCAGCTGTGTGTTGAGCATTTGTTTCATGCCAGGTATTAGGTACCCTGGGGATACAGTGAATCTGAAATGTCCCTTTCCTCATGAAGCTTGAGTTCTAATGGGAGATACAAGCAGTAGAGAACTGACTAAAATAATCACAAATCATGATAAAGGACATAGAATAAGGGAAGGGGGATTGTAGTAGAGACTAAGAGGATGCCTGCTTTGGACAAAATGGTCATAAAATGACTTCTAAGATGATATATAAGGGAAGACAAGAAGATTCCAGGCCAAGAGCCAGGTAAGAGCTTTACATGCAAAGAGCAGCTTGGTGAGTTCTGGGAAATGACAGACGGGCAGGGTGGCTGGCGTGAGTGAAGCCGGCAGGGCCACATCATGTGGGACTTCATGGGCCATTGGCAGTTGAGTGTTATTTTCAGTGCACTGAAAAGAGATTGTTGAAGCAGAGAAGTGACACTGCAGAAAGATCATCCTGGCAGCTGGGAGGAGACGGCAATGGCCACAGAGGTGAGTCAGGACGTGGGCTGTTTTGATAAAGGATTTTATGTGTAGTTAAGCCTACAAGACGTGAGAAAAATGAGTCTCCAGCTCCCACCTCCTGCTAGTTTCTCTTGGGCTATTTAAGTGTCCAGATTAAGTGGATGGTAGCAAAATAGCCAGAGCTTACTGCCTCGTAAACCTAAGAGTTAAGACGTCCTGAAGCACAAATTACCTGTGGAGCTTTTGTCACCACTATTCACATGTGCCTTGAATGATGCTCTTTTGGCTCAGAGCAAACTGTTGTGCTGCCTGTTTCCTTCCTGGTTAGGGTCTTTCTTTACCCTTCTCTGCTGAGATCACCTAATGGATGTTGCTTAAAATTCACATGACTCCTTTCTTCACATTCCTTCTTTGTATAATCTGATGCCATCTCAGCTGAGCAAGTCTGCTCTTGAAACTTTGATTCGAAATACCAGTGGGACCTTAGTCTAAATAGAGGTTTTTCTTAAGCAGTTAAAAATATCAAAGTCCCTCCCAAGGAAGTGGGCTCAGGAAACACTTCTAATTTAGAGATGCTTAGAGATGCATGAGGTCCAGGTGGTGCTGAGAATCTGCCACACAGCCAGGTTCCAAACCCCTGCCTGCCAGGGGAGATTTCCAACAGCCAGGCTGCCAGATGTACTCACCAAAGGCCAGAGCCCAGCTCACTCTCAGCAACAGTGTGCTTTATAAATCCAGGCAGTCCCAGAAAGATGCCATCCCTCCTCCCAGAGCCCTGAGGACAGCAGGACCCCTGCTGATGTCAGAACATGCAATGTAGAGGCTGCGTAGTTTCAGAGGAGGAAGAAAAGCCAGAACTGACCCTAGGGGTGAAAAATAGGCAAAACTCCTGAATTTTGGAGCAAGAAGGGGGTTACGTGAGTAGGAAATGGTTCATTCCTCAGTATAAATCTAACTGCACATCACTTTTGCCCCCACAATAGCTGAGGAAGCGCTACTTAGAAGAGCCTTCAAGGAAAGAAAAGGAAGGAGGTAGTTTGGGATTGTGGGATTCTGCAGACAGGGATGACGGAGCCAGCACGGTCACGGAAATACTGGGGCCGATGAGAGGGGCCTGAACACAGCAAGGCATAGGGATAGTGCCAGAGAAATTATATATTCTAAGTTCTGTGGAAAAGACGGCCCTCAGCTCCCCTCCTCCTGGGACGCACAAGCTCTGCCCGATCCGGGACTGTGCAGCACCATTTCCAGCATATTGTAGGTTAAAGAGCGTTCTGTGGGCAGGTGTGGAGATCTAATTCCATTTTTATGGAAAACTATTTCTAAATTCTCTCTAACAAACTTGCAAGTGTATTTTTTTTTTTTTTTTTTTTTGAGACAGAGCCACAAGCTGTCACCCTGGGTAGAGTGCTGTGGCATCACAGCTCACAGCAACCTCCAACTCCTGGGCTCAAGCGAGTCTCTTGCCTCCACCTCCCAAGTAGCTGAGACAACAGGTGCCCGCCACAACGCCTGGCCATTTTTTGGTTGCAGCCGTCATTGTTGTTTGGAGGGCCCGGGCTGGATTCGAACCTGCCAGCTCAGGTGTACGTGGCTGGCGCCTTAGCCCGTTGAGCCATAGGCGCCGAGCCCAAACTTGCAAGTGTATTTTATGTGGACATATGTGTTTAAGCTTGAAGACTGCCGACGTGTAGCACTTGGAGAAATGCACTCAGGTGTCAGCGTGTGGCCTGCAGCCAGAGCACACGCTGTTCACACCCTTTGCCGTCTCACAGGCTGTCTTAGCCATATCTTGGTAAATTCCAAGAAAAGCATAGAAAAAGACTTGGTGTGATTTATTTTCCCATAACATGATGGGAATAGTGGAGAGTATTTAATTAGAGGACAAGTTTAGTTGTAATTAAAGTTCGGTGCAAGCCACTTACATATACATCATTCTCTGAGCTAAATAATACCTATCTGCATTTGTTTTTCTATTTCCCTATCTTGATTGTAGTTTACTTAATTGCTTCCTCTCCCCCTTGAAGATATTTTTATCTTCTCCTCCCACCCCCACCTGCATTGCTTTTTCTCTTCTGTCTTCTGCTTTCTCTGTCATTTTTCAAAAATTGAAAGGGACAACCCCTCACCTCAGAGAAATACACACGAAATCTGCCAAATTCCTCCAGGAGGTTCCTGGAATTTCCTACAGCAGGACCGCCTGGTTTAACATTCCAGGACCTGCTTTCTCCTGGTCTCTCTTTCTCTCCTTCCTCTCCTCACAGTGAGGAGCCCCTGCTGCCTGTGTTGACATTATCTTGTCTTCACGTCACCCTGTGTGGGATGCTGTGTGCCGTTGCATGGGCTCAGTGTAAGGGATAAGGGGGCTGGGAGCCAGCCTGGGCTCGGTTGTGCTAGCCACTTGCCCGAGGAAGGGATTGTAAGTTTGCCATCTCTTAAAACTTGCATAAGTTTGCCATCTCTCTTTACCAAGCCCTGTCACCATAGTTCTGCATCCAGACAGAGGGAGCCCCTTTTCTGACTCACCATCCCAGGGTGAAGGTGTTTTTAAATTTGCACAAAGGTGCTGCCTAGCAGAGAAAGGGCCCTCTCTGATGAAGCAGGGGTCATTGTCCACATTTTACATACGAGGACACTAAGGTTAACCAAGGATAAATTTCTTGCCCAGAGTCACACAACCGGCAAAGACAGAATTCAAGCTGTGTTAAGTGTGACCTTACAACCCCTGTTCCCTTCCCTGCAGTGTGCACAGTCCCCTCAGTATTTGTCTAAAGGGCTGAATTCTGTTAGCTTCTTCCAATGTGATTTTTCTTTCCCAACTGCGTCGTAACACTGAGTCTTCAAGGTACTCAGCCCTGCAGAAAGCAGGGTCCCCTTTGTGTTCCCACTCCCCTCCCCCACTCAGGATCCTCCTGTTTGCTCAGTAAACTTGAGACGGTGTCCTCTGCTCTCCAGTGCCTTGGCAAAATCAGAGGTCTACAATGCCTTTAGATTGAAAGGAGAATGAAAACATTTCCCAGTGCGTTCTAAAAGAAGGGAAGCTGAAGGTTTGGTTACTTCAGCGAGGCTTGTCCTACTTTCACAGAGCCGAGAAGCACTGGGAAGTGATTGGGTATGTCTAGTGTGAGATATAAAAAAGGATTCAATGTACACAATAATGATTTAATAAAATTATTAAAAAAAAACAAAAAGGATTCAGAACCGATGCACGAGTCCTGTCATCTCGTGGTGGTGTGGCTTAATATAAAAAGAACGGACTTTAGAGTTTGACAGACATCAATTTAAATCCCCAGGGTGACCAACGTCCACCTTGGACAATTTAACCGCTTTAGCCTTCTTTCCCTATCTGTAAAGTGGGCGTATTAATGACAGCTATCTTCTGTGAATATGAAAGCGTGGTCAGCGATGCTGGAAAAGTGTGAGTTCCCTCTCTGCTTCCTTTAGGTTGCTAACCCCTTAAAGCATCATATCTTCTTATAATATTTATACCCAGCACTGGCCATATTGAATTAATTATTGGTTGAAATGAAGTGTTGTAAGTAATATTCTTTTTTTTCTTTTTGTAGAGACAGAGTCTCACTTTATCACCATCGGTGGAGTGCTGTGGTGTCACACAGCTCACAGCAACCTCCAACTCCTGGGCTTAGGTGATTCTCTTCCCTCAGCCTCCCGAGTAGCTGGGACCACAGGCACCCACCACAACGCCCGGCTATTTTTTTGTTTTGCAGTTCAGCCGAGGCCGGGTTTGAACCCACCACGTTTGGCATATGGGGCTGGCGCCCTACTAGATGAGCTACAGGCGCCGCCCTGTTGCAAGTAATATTCTAAAATAATAAAACTTCTCTGTTTTTTCCCTCAAGACTTACCTCTTTCTCTAATTTCCAATCCATCAACAGCTCTCAGAACAAAAGGCTTGCCAAACTTCTTATGATATCACACACTTACTGCTTTGAACAGAGGCAGGAGTTGTGGCAAAATCAAAATTATCTCTTTGCTCGACAATGTGAAGATGCCTCTAAAATAACAACTTGTGAAGCAGAACATAGCTGTTGTTTTGGCATTATGGTTTGACGTTTGTTTTCTTTTCTTTTTTCTTTTTCTTTTGTTTGAGACAGAGCCTCAAGCTGTTGCCCTGAGTAGAGTGCCATGGCATCACAGCTCAAGCAACCTCCAACTCCTGGGCTTAAGCAATTCTCCTGCCTCCGCCTCCCAAGTAGCTGGGACTATAGGCACCCGCCACAACACCCGGCTATTTTTTTTTTCTTTTGGTTGCAGCTGTCATTGTTGTTTGGCGGGCCCAGGCTGAATTCGAACCCGCCAGCTCAGGTGTTATGTGGCTGGCCCCTTAGCTGCTTGAGCCACAGGCGCCGAGCCTTGACATTTGTTTTTGACTACAATTAAGGGAATCTGGAAATCAGATTCTCATTTTCTTTTTGGTCTAAGAGTTTAATAGTTGAGGTTTTAAAACAATAAATGGTCTTAATTATGAGTAGGTCCTCATTTGCCTATTTTGCCAACTCCAAAACTGTTACTCTAAAAAAAAATTGGGGGGTGAAATTGCAAGGTAGATAGCACAGAAAGCCACGTCTCCCTCTGAGATATGCAAAGTAAGGCAGCATGACAAACTGTGGAGATCCCTGGGCTGGCAGAAGCTTTAGCTGGTTTCGTCACTTATCATGTCACCTTTGTCACTTATTACTTCTTTACTTCTTCTAACAATTAGGAGATTACATTAACGTATTTCGAAGGAATGACAAGAAAGAACCACTGTATCCCCAGAGACTACAGCAATTCCTGACACACAGTAGATACACCATAAACATTTACTGGATGGATGGATGGGAATTAATTTAATTCCAAACAGACAGTTGATCACAGGATTTAAAACTGGGACAGTCCAGTTTTTCTCTCAGGCTTATGACTTAACAAAAATCAGACCTGGGAGTACGATGTGAATTGTGGAATTTTAATTGTAATCTTCTTTACTGGATTCTTAGTGAAATTCAAAGTTTGGACCTGAACCTGTATCGTCACTGTAATTCTAAAGCATCAGCATCTCTAGAATTTGTTCTCAAGGGGAAGCTGAATACCAAAACAGCTGCATATTTTCAGCATTTTGTTACATGGAAAAATGTGGATTATGCCTCTATAATTAAGGTTTTATTGCTCATAATTTATTCAGATTTTTAGCAAAATATTCCCCCAGAGTCAGAGTCGGTCCTTTATAGTTTCTTTCAACACAAGATGGCTTTCTCTTTATCAATGTCTTAAGATGGTGTTGTGATCGTGAACAATGTGTAAACCTGTCTAAGTGTGGTTTTCATTTTTGGAATCAGGATTATCTCTTTCACACATATAACCGCCTCTATACACCTCACACACTGCCCATTCCGTTCTGATCAAGGACAGTGAGCGCTTATAGCGGCACATATAATTATCCTTTCTGCCTCATGCATTTAAAGAGTCTCGCTGAAGACTTCTCAAAGTCAAGAATGGAGGCTTAGGAGAGAGACAAGTACGTATAAAAGTCTTTCTGATCTCTGTGACCATAATATCAAGCAAAATTGCCACCCCAGGTGCACATTCATATTTCTATAGCAATTTATTCAAAACACCTATACTTTGTGGACATATAAAGAACTTCATAATTTCTTAAGAAATCAGCGAATAATCATCATTTCCTTAATAGTATTTGAACTCCAGCATACTATATTTTAACTTCTATAATCTACTAGACTTTTAAAGGTTTTGTTCTAAAAAGATGCATATCAAAGGGATGCCTTGTACTGGGTCCATAAGAGGATGCACGTGGAACAGATTCTGCTTTCATGGTGTCAGGATTATAACTATCTCCAGGGAAACAGAGATTCAAGCATCTCTGCTCTCACTAATGTGGCCAAGCTGGATAATGAAAAAGAAGCACATCTCAGACAGGAAAGCTGGCTGCCATGGCAAAAACTGGACTGAGAGCTTAGTCGCAGGAGAAAGAACCATATCCAAGCAAGAAATGTTCCCCACCTTCAGGGTAGGATTTCAGAGCTGTGATGGGGTCCACTGGTGCCAGACAGATGACTTCCAGTCCACCTCCCAGTGAGAGGACTATACCGTCCACACCTGACCACTCTCAGATTTGGCCATTTGAATTGTTCTTGCCACTGAAATGTGAGAGGAGTGACAGAAATTACTTCTAAGCAGAAGCTTTAAGAGATCCTATGTTTTGGCATATTTTTCTTTTCTGTCTGCCACAAAAACAGCATCCTCAGGTAAGAGTTGCTCCCTGGGACACATTCTGGAACAAAATATGTGAAGCAGAGCAGCAAGTGACACATAATATGTGCAAAATAAGCTTTCATGTTGTAAAACACTGAGATTGCAGACATGTTAAATTTGAGATGTTTCTAAAATAGATTAGTCAAGTAGAGAGTTGGGTACATGAGTCAGATACTCAGAGAACAGATCCGAACTAGAGATAAAATTTGGGATCACGCGTTAGAAGATGAGGTTGCAGAGGAGCCCAGACGGCCAGATATCTGGAAGAAAGCCACAAGTGAAGGTTTTAATGTAATCCCACGATCACTGTCCTCATTCCTTATTCTTTTTGCATCACGTCCTTTTCTCAGGCCTAGAGACTGCTCTGTAAGCATCAGAACCTGGTGAATCTGCCTCGCGCTTCATGTCACATTGGCTGGATTCTACACACAATTAGGACAGCGGCTCTGCCTTCTGAATTCATTTCTGTACAAGCAACACAAGCAAATGACACTACTTTGTACTTACAGGAGGAAGACCTACTACTCACCTGCCATTTCTTGACCCTGAGTTTTACCTTCAATTCTTTCTCCGCCATGTTTCCATTCTACGCTGTTCTCGGGCTTTCCCAGTAATTGTTTTTATGCATCCTGGCATATCTATCTATTAGCATAATCAGCTCTGGATAATGACTTTTGTCTTAAAGTTTATTTTGCCCACTGTTAACATAGTTACACGCTGCCTTTTCTTTAATAGATCCATTACATCTTTTCAAACCTTCTAAATACATAGTAGGTTTATATAGATATAAGGAATTACAATTCAGAGAACATTTCTATT
Source organism: Perodicticus potto (assembly GCA_963574655.1). Lineage (NCBI taxonomy): Eukaryota > Metazoa > Chordata > Mammalia > Primates > Lorisidae > Perodicticus > Perodicticus potto. Next base: position 68,635 of record CAUYRH010025405.1, read on the forward strand.
TCAACCTCTCATTTTAGGAAAAATAACCTATTAGCTTTGAATGACCTTTGTATTTCTCCACAACTCCATCCCATTCTCTCCTTCCTTGGAGACAACCACCAGCCTGCATTTTGTGGTTCTCAGCAAACTAGGAATAGAAGGGAACTTCCCTAAACTGATAAAAAGCGTCTTCAAAAACCTACGGGTAACACCTTACTTCCCTCTATAATTTTACCAAGTATGTTTGTATTCCAAAAAATGTATAATATTAGATTTTAGATATATTTTATCTTCATAGAAATAAAATCATACCGTGTATATTATTCTGTGATTTGTTCTTTTTGCTCAATATTTTGTTACTGAGATAGATGCATGAAGTTGCATGTAGCTGAGGATTATTCACTTCTTTATCTGCATTATTTTCTAAGGAATGTAACAATTCATTTATCCACTCTGCGTTAGCTTTATTCCATAAATTTTGATATGTAGTAATTTCATTATTGTTCAGCACTAAGTATATCTAAATACCAATTGTGATTTTTTAAATTTGGCCCATGAGTCATTCAGAAATACATAATCTTTAAATATATAGAGATATGTTATTTATCTTTCGTTACTGACATTTCTTTGTTTTCACCAAATATAGATTATAATAGTGCTGTTCAGAAGTACAATGTAAATCTCATATATAATTTAGAAGTTTTTAGTAGCCACAGTAAAAGACTAAAAATAAACAGGCAAAATCAAATTTAATAATATATTTTATTTAATCCAGTATAGCCAAAATCATTCAAATATGCAATCATCTAATATTATCATTTAAATATGCAATCATCTTAAAACTTTACCACAAGTGTTCTAGATAAAATTTTCAAATTTGGTGCATATTTTGCAGGTACAGCACATCTCAATTGGAATCAACAGCCTTGGGGCCACATGTGGCCTTCTGGATCCTTGAGTGCAGCCTTTTGATTGAATCCAAATTTTACAGAACAAATCCTTTAATAAAGCAATATGTTCTATGGAGTCTGAAGTCAGTTGAGGGACTGCACTTGGGGATCTGGAGGGCCACATGTGACCTTGAGGCCACAGAGTCCCCATCCCTGGACTGGACATATTTTAAGTGCTCAGTACCTACATGAGGCTAGAGGCTGCCCTATTGAACAATGCAGTTTTTTAGTGTAATGATTGTGTGAAATTTGCTAAAATTCTTTCTGGCCTAGTGGGTGGTTAATTCCATATGAGCTGGAAAATAATTATATATTTTACCTCTAATTGTGTACAAGGTTCTATATATAAACCCTAAATTAAATCTTCTGTATCTTTACGGAGTTGTTAATATTTCTCTGCTTGACCCCGGCTTGCTGTATTGCACAACTCCAGGAGATCCGTTTCCATAACATCCTGGAGCCATGTGGTTATCCTTCCATGACCGTGTGGTGCTCCTGAGCTGACTCACCTGAGGAAGCTGCGGTGGGCTCTGCCACGGTGTGCGAATCTGACAATTTCTCTTTATAGTTATATCATGTTTTGTTTTACATATTGTGGGACTATTTTATTTTACAGTTGTATAAAAGCTTCAAATATTCAGAATAAATTAAATCTATTAGCATGATGAGCTCTGGATAATGATTTTTGTCTTAAAGTCTATTTTGCCTGATGTTAACATAGTTACACACTACCTTTTCTTTAGTGTATCTGTTATATCTTTTCCAAACTTTTAATCTGTGAGTTTGTTTGTATCAAGTCTTTATTTCTTATGAATTTAGTTTTTCATTTTTGTGATTATTACTGTAAGCTTTCTATTGCTTCCCCTGTTTCTGCACTGCTTTCTCCTTTGGGCCTTTTGGCAGGGAGAATTGTTAGACATCTGTTTATTGCTTTTTAGTCTATTTTTCACTAATGGTATATTTTATTTCTATTCTTTTAGTGGTTACCCTTGAAATTTTGTCATGAATACTTAATAAAGTCTAAAATTAATATCTTAAATTGCTTTCAAATAATGCAAAGACCAGAGTACACGTTAACTCTGATAGCTACCCTCCTGATGTATAGCCTATATTTTTGTCCCGTGTTCTGTTCTTGCTTTTTGTTAGTCTCACTAATTACACAAAATCAAAATTATTTTCACTGGATATTTGCCTTGTTGTTGTTGTTGCAGTTGTCATAGTTGTATAGTTGGCCCGGGCCGGGTTTGAACCCGCCATCCTCGGGGCACGTGGCCAGCGCCACACCCACTGTGTTACGGGCGCCGAGCCTTAACTGGGTATTTGTTTATATTTCCTTTTCAGGTTAGCTATGCTTTTGGAAGGGAAGTCTGGGAGATTTTTTTTCAATCAGTTTTCTTCAAAGATATTCATATCTGGAATACCAAGTCACTGTATCTTCTGATTTTTTTAGCCTAGAAATGCAGGTGCTTCCTATTTTTATTATGATAAAAAATGTTTAATAAAATAAGAAGGATGAGACTAGACTTTAACAAGCCTTTTTGTGTGGGAAAGGAAGGGGGGAACTAGGTTGAGGGACATCAAGTTTAAGGGACCTAGTTTAAGCCCCTCGTTTAAGGGACCCCACGGAAGCACAATGTACAGAACTTGCTATTCAATGACTGTGGCAGAACAGGGAGAAGGAAGCATCAGAGATCACTCAGGGATTTCAAACCAAAGGTTTTCACCATTGAAGGTTTCCAGAAGTCAGAAGGAAAGAAAAGATGGCAGAAAACGATGGTGAATTTAGTGTTCGATATGTGAACTCTCTGGTGTTGATGAATCATTATGGTGGAGTTATCCAACAGGCAGTTATAAATGAAAGCCTCCAGTCTGAGAAAAGGGGTCAAAGCCAAGAGGACAAGAGTGATGATGGAAAACAAAGGGATTAGAAGGAATAAACAATGGAGGTGTTATTCCATACATAGAAAAGGAAAAACATCATGGTGATGGTGCAAGTGGGAAGGAGCCCTGATCAACAGCATGCTTTAAGTTTCAGTGCCCTTGTGAGGTTTTCTCATGAGTCTCCTCCTGTTTTTTCTTCTACCTAGAGGATCACAAACCAAGCCTTGAGCTCTATTATGTGGATTAGAATAATAAAGTGAGCATGTTTTCTTTTCTAATTTTAATATGTTTTGTAGTATACCACATCCCTGACAGTACCTTCTCCTTAATGTGGTTTATTTCTATCAGTATTTGAGATAAGTAAAAGAAAAATACATTTCCCGGCAACTGCTGACACATATTGACTTTATGGCATATTCCAACATATCTGGTGCTAGAACTTAATCATAAACTTTTAGAATCCAAATTAAACATTTCATGTATTTGAGGCTCTACATATGTTTTTACTCGTTCATGCAAAAATAATAATTTATTATTTATTAAGTAAAAACGAAGCCTGGGAAAATACCATGCATGTAGTATTTGTGAATTGCTATTAACAGTTAAAATAGTAGGTAGTAGCAATATTAATATAATATAATATTAATATAATATAATATTATTATAATAATATAATATAATATAATATATATCGCTAAAGGTAATAAACAGGCTATGCTGTGAAATAATATTCTCTGAGCCAGGAGCTACAATTTTGGAATGGATTTAGGGGCAAGTCTTACTTATTCATTTGTCAGGTTTATGATTTTCAGGGAACTGATGCTGATTTCACATCAGAAAAGCATCGAGCAGCTGCAGGAAACCCTTAGACAGAAGCTGCTGAGTAATGAGAACTGGAAGGAGAAGGTAAGGGGGCTGCGCTTTCATCAGCACGCGACCTATTTGCTTTCTAAAATTCTGTCCATTTGCCAAAAGACTATTCCACGTAGATTTCTTCGCTTCTATGCACACTTTTGATTTGTCTGGAATTTTCTAAATCAGGTGTGTTTATAATGTGTAACTTTTCCAAAATAGTAGACAACATAATGGGAAATTTAAAAAGTAAGAACGGATTCTGAAATCTCGTAAGATTAAGATAGCCCTGGGTTCTCATGGAAAAGCATAATTTTTAATTTTAAAGTATTTACCTTTTTCCTCATCAAGAATCTGCATGTGATCATGTTCTAAAAATAGGAAAATATTAATTCTTACAACGTCTTTGCTTCTAATATAAGGACATAATATAAGAGAATGGAAAATGACTTAAAATTATTCAGTTATGAACTTTTGATATATTTATCCTGCCAAAGTAAACTGAATAAGGATTTAGCTTGCCATTATTTACAAAGAAATTTTGGCTCCTAGATTATGAAAAAGAATTGCATTGATTTGGGTCTTTAAACTTTTCTATAGTTTTCAAAGTTTTAACAATGAACATGTATTGTTTATACAATTTTAAATAATACAAGCAATGTTTTTAAGATCGTTAGTCCCTACCTTCACAGGCCATGCGCAGCCATCATCTCCCTGCCATAAACTCCCAATATGTTGACTGATTCCTAGACCCTATTTTTCATGCTGAGCCAAAACAGTAACAGTATTCCCAATTCATATTTTTTCCCAGCTGTTTTTTTTTGGCCAGGGCTGGGTTTGAACCTGCCACCTCTGGCATATGGGGCTGGTGCCCTACTCCTTTGAGCCACAGGTGCTGCCCCCACCCCCAACTGTTTTTTATGCCTAGCCTGGGCCTTCTACCTTAGTTTTCTTATTATGTCTTAAGTTTTCCTGTAGAATTGGAATGGCCATTGAAATTCAGATTGTTCTACTGAAGTCCTGATGCTCTGTTTTGTTATTATCAGATTCTTCTCCTTGAGGACTGGACCACATAACTTGCACAAGCAACGGCCACCTTCAAACTAGGAATCCCCCACTCTGCCATGCACAGTGAAACCCTTTAGGTATTGTTGCTGGCTCAGATCAGTTCCAAATTTGTCACGTCCATATCCAGTCTTCAAACAGATGGCCATACTCAGCCAGTACTATCCCTCTAAAAATAAATACTCCGTATCCAGGGTGCACAGTCATGCTATATAATAAAAATGGCCACTGTAACAATAGTTATATCGGCAAAAACAAAATTTTAAAGTATGGAATAAAGTTACTGTAAGTATCTCACTCTTTCTTTGTAGTACAGGATTTTTCTTTTTTCTTCTCAAAGGCCCAGCTTCTTTCATTCATTCTAACTTATTAGCCTCAATTTATTCAATTGACCAGTCTGCTCTTAATCATTTCTTCAGTCCTTACCAATCCATGTTTAAAAATTCAAAAATAAGATGATCAACCTAATTAGTAAACCAAAATATAAAAATTAAAACAATGAGAGGTTTTTTTATACCCATCTAACTGACAAAATAGTCCCAACACTGTGGTGAAGGTCTAGTAAGAGAGTCTCATATGCACTCTTCAAGGGAATATGTATCAAGAAGTATTCTAAATGACCCGTGTTTTAACTCAAAAATGTCTGTGTTAATTCCAATGGAGATTCAGAGATCTCTCCCTTTTCTCAAACTCCTGAATTCCTTCTCTTGGACTGAACTTTCTGGCTTTGTTGTGGGAAGTTTCTGTCTCCACTTTTGTACCATACAAGGGGTTTTCAGATACATTTCACTGGAGAAAACTCTGAGTTTATGATCCACTGTAGTTCTTATGTTCACTATAACCCATCCCTGAGTTGCTAACAGAGAGAATAGAACAAATCAGCATTAGTAGATGACCCTATAAATGCAAGCATGTATGTTCTTGCTTTGTGCTGTTAAGTTAATTTGATGGTGAAAATAATCCTATGTAACATTCTCTAAGTTCTTGCTAAGACCATGATATCTTCCTAATAAATTAATTATATCACAGATGTGATTTTCACATGTATACTTTTCTGTATTTCATTTTATTGCAATGACATGACTTCTTGTTAGTAAGTGTTATCAGTTAGCTAGCAGCAAATCAAGATTCAGGGTAGCAAAGCCAAGGAATGATTATGTCTTGGCTTTGCTAACTATTGAGACTATGAATAAAAAGTTCTCTAAAAGTCCTCTTATAAGAAAAGAGAGTCACTAATATGACATTGCCATCTCTTTCTTGGGTCACTGTGTCTTTGCGTGAGAACGAAATGTTCCTTTTTCAAATGTATAATACACATATTAAAATAAACTGCATAACTTAATGCTTTTAACATTCAAGAAAAGTAGATACCAATTTGTGCCTGTGCTTAATTATTTTGGAGTATGTAAAAAGCATATAATAGAATCAATAGTTGCTATGCAACAAGGATGGCATTTTTTTTTTTTTTTTTTTGAGACAGAGCCTCAAGCTGTCACCCTGGATAGAGTGCTATGGCATCACAGCTCACAGCAACCTCCAATTCCCGGACTCAAGCGAGTCTCCTGCCTCCGCCTCCCAAGTAGCTGGGACCACAGGCACCCGCCACAATGCCCGGCCATTTTTTGGTTGCAGCCGTCATTGTTGTTTGGCAGCGGGTCCGGTCTGGATTCGAACCCGCCAGCTCAGGTGTACGTGGCTGGCACCTCAGACCGTTGAGCCACAGGCGCCGAGCCCAAATACTACTTTTCAAGAAAAAAAATTCCACAAATTTAAATTCAATGATTTAAAAAGTATTCCACTACTATTTCCCTTTGTCCCAAGAAAACTAACTAACCTTTAGTATTTAGCTAATGTGACGTGAATTTTGATATCTATTCCAACCAAAGACCACCAGTCTAAGATCAAGTAAATGAAAATGATTTCAAAATGATACACTGCTCTTAAAAAATAAAATTCTCTACTAAGTACTGCAGAAATAACCCAAAGGCAGTGTCCCTATTATTAAGACGACTGTAATTTGATACAAAGGCAAGCATAGAAACAAAATTCTCATTATATGGGAAGGAGAAGAGGTAAAAAGCAACTTATTTAAAACTTCCAGGGCAAGAGGTCCTCCAAGATATCCCCTTTTCAGATCATAGTACTTTCACAATGTTAGTAGAAAATATCCTGGTGGGCAACTGTGTTATTTAATTATGTTTTAATTCCCACCTCCAGGGATGATCAACAGGCTATAAAGCTTATTTCTCTGTTATCTCAAGAGAAATAAATTCATGCAATGAAATAATATTATGTAATGTGAGGCTTACATTGGTAAGAATGTCCTGAATTCAGAATTTTAGAATAAACTATGCCTCTGTTCAACAACAATAAAAAAGGTGAGCAGAAATCTTCCACTATTAGTAACCAAGGCTATTATATAGCAACTCGAAGTCAGTCTAACCCAGCGGTTCTCAACCTGTGGGTCACGACCCACAGGAACTGTATTAAAAGGTTGCAGCATTAGGAAGGTTGAGAATCACTAGTCTAACCCAACCCTTGAAAACAGTCCCTGGCCTGAAATGAATAATTTATCCCAGGCCAATTAGAAGAGACTGATTTCATTTGTCTTCTCCTATAACCATTAGCCACATGAGGAGAATATAGTACACACAAATTTTAAGTATTTGCAACCTAAAGCAAAAATCTTCAAGGAAGTTCCCTATGCTACTTGGAGAATACGGTACTCTGCTTTAAGGGGAGTTATTCCACTTGCTATTTTTAGAACATTACTAGCCTCCCAACCCAGGACCCACGTTCTAGAACACTTTAATTAGCACTCTACCGTATCTGGGTTTCCTTCCAGCAGAACATTGATGGCTCTGTTGACATCTCCATTGCAGTCATGCAAAGCAATCACACATTCATCCTGGTTCTTGCCTGTAATATCAATCAACTGAAAAAGAAAAATCAACAACCATCATGAACAAGCTTAATCTTAACTCCCAATGAAAGGAAACTAGGTGAAGGAAAAAGATACCAGCTGGGTTTGAAAGAATCAGGTTGAAAAAACAAAAATGTATATTATCATACTACAGTAAAAAATTAAAATAAAATAAAAATAAATAACATGCACAATTTATCTAGCAGGTGTTCCGGTTTTTACTGAAACTCACCCCTCCCAAAAACCAGCATATATAGAATTTTGGTACTCTATTTCCAAAAGCAAACTTTTTTTTTTTTTTTTGAGACAGAGTCTCCCTTTGTCGCCCTCTGTAGGGTGCTGTCGTGCCACAGCTCACAGCAATCTCTAACTCTTGGGCTCAAGGTATTCTTTTGCCTCAGCCTCCTGAGTAGATAGGATTACAGGCACCTGCCACAAGGCCAAGCTATTTTTAGAGATGGGTTCTCTCTGGCTCAGGCTGGTCTTGAACCAGTGAGCTCAGGCAATCCACCCACCTCAGCTTCCCAGAGTGCTAAGATTACAGACATTAGCCACCACGACCAGCCTCAAAAGCAAAATATTAACACCTGTGGCTTAGGGCTGGGATCAAAAGTATTTATAAAGCAATCAATAAATCATCAGACAATCAAACATCAATTTCAGCATACCATGAATTTCCACATTTTCTTGATCCACAACTACTCAACGTTGCATTAATAAATTCATTCAAAAAGAGGTTAAAATTAAAATATCTTTGAACAAGTTGTATACCCCCTACATCCAAAGGAGTATAATAAATCAGACAGCAAAAGCATTTAATTGCCCTAACCTATTATATTTCAGATCATAGTACTTTCACAATGTTAGTAGAAAATATCCTGGTGGGCAACTGTGTTATTTAATTATGTTTTAATTCTGGTATCTTTCACCATAGCATACAACAAAACAGTGCTACACTCACTTGTTTCACCTTCTCCTCAAAGTCAGCATCATTATGGTCCGAAATCATCTGTGCAAGTCGAATTTGTTCCGCAGTGGCCTAGGAATTACAAGCATCATCAGGAGGCAACAGTGTAGAGAAATGAGAGACCTATGTTGTCAATCTCCACTCTCCCCGCTGCCCCAGTTTCTTTTTTTGTTGTTGTTAAAAATGACCAAGTGTGGCTGGATGCCTGTAGCACAGTGTTTACAGTACCAACCACATACACCCAAGCTGGCAGGTTCGAACCTGGCCCAGGCCAGCTAAACAATGACAACAGCAACAAAAAAAAAATAGCCGGGAGTTGTGGGGAGCACCTGTAGTCCCTTGCCTTTTTTGAGGCAAGGTCTTGCTCTGCTGCCCATCCTAGAGTGCTGTGGCATCCGCTTAGTTCACAGCAACCTTGGCTCAAGCAATCCTCCTGCCTTAGCCTACCAAGTAGCTGGGACTACAGGCACGTGTCACCATGCCTGGCCAATTTTTTCTATTTGATGAGGTCTTGCTCTTGCTTAGGCTAGTCTCAAACTCCTAAGCTCAAGCAGTCCTCCCACATCAGCCTCCTAAAGTGCTAGGATTATAGGCATGAACCACCACACCCCGCCACTTGGTCTTTATTTTTTGAGACAGAGTGTCATGTCACCCTCAGTAGAGTATCGTAGCGTCACAGCTCACGGCAATCTCCAACTCTTGGGCTTAAGTGATTCTCTTGCCTCAGCCTCCCAAGTAGCTAGGACTACAAGCACCCACCACAACGCTCCCCGGCTATTTTTTTATTGCAGTTGTCATTATTATTTAGCCAGCCAAGACCAGATTCAAACCGTCAACCTCGGTGTATGTGGCTAATGACTTAACCACTGTGCTTTGGGCCTCGAGCCCATTTAAGGTATTTAAATTAGTAATAAATAAATAAATGCAAAAACCAGAGCAAAGCTGTTACTCTTTCACTCTATACTTTAAAAAAAGCAGGAAATCCTTTACTAATGTTCATAGTTGAAAGGACTTTCAGGCATGGTGTCTCACGCTCAAAAGTCCCTTCAACTATGAGAGGTCAGGGGTAGAAGACTGGATTGATTAAACTCAGGAGTTTGAGAACAGCCTAGCAAGAGTTAGAACCCATCTCTACTAAAAATAGAAAAACATCTCTAGGAAGGCTGAAGCAAGAGGATCTTTTGAGCCCAAAAGTTTGAGGGTGCTGTGTGCTATGATACCACAGCACTCTACCTAGGGCGATTGAGTCAGACTCTTGTCTTAAAAAACAGTGACTTTGGGGGCGGCGCCTGTGGCTCAAGGAGTAAGGCGCCAGCCCCATATGCCGGAGGTGGCAGGTTAAAACCCAGCCCTAGCCAAAAAAAAAAAAAAACCAAAAAAAAGCAGGGACTTTTGGCTCGGTGCCCGTAGCACAGTGATTATGGCGCCAGCCACACACACCGAAGCTGTCAAGTTCAAGCCTGGCCCGGGCCAGCTAAACAACGACAACTGCAACAAAAAAATAGCTGGGTGTGGCGGCGCCTGTGGCTCAAAGGAGTAGAGCGCCAGTCCCATATGCCGGAGGTGGCGGGTTCAAACCCAGCCCCGGCCAAAAACTGCAAATAAATAAAGAAATAAAGAAATAAAATAGGGTGGTGCCTGTGGCTCAGTGAGTAGGGTGCTGGCCCCATATACCCAGGGTGGCGAGTTCAAACCCAGCCCTGGCCAAAACTGCAACAACAAAATTTAAAAAAAAAAAAAATTTGAAAAAAAGAAATAAAATAAAAAAGATTTGTTTGAACCTGCCAAAAATAGCTGGGTGTTGTGGTGGGCACATGTAGTCCCAGCTACCCGGGAGGCTGAGGCAAGAGAATTGCTTAAGCCCAAGAGTTGGAGGTTGCTGTGAGCTGTGATGTCACAGTACTCTACCCAGGGTGGCAGCTTGAGACCCTGTCTTAAAAAAAAAAAAAAAAAACACAGGGACTTTCATCTTAGAATCACAACACCACTTTGAAACATCTGTCCTTCATTCCCATTTATGTATTCACAAAGTTATGTGTAAACTCTGTTCCTATTTCTGCAATTACCAATGTCACCCTCTTATTCCTAGAGCTCAGAATACCACAGATTTAGTATGACCATAAACACCCTATCGTCTGAGTATCCAATGTATATTAGCAAGACTGGAGGAATTTTACTAGCCCAATTAAGTACTAATATTCTGCTAGAAAGTCATTTGGAAATAAAAGTGAAAGAAAAACGTATAAAAGAAATGCTTTAGCCTTACAATTCAATTTATCAAACCATAGTCAAACATCAATTCACTCACACTGGGTACCAACCAATACCAAACTGCTTACTGGAAACACATCACATCATAACCAAACGTAATACCCAAGTTAATTTACTCCTTAAAATTTAAAACTGAGCAAAACTCTAAAGTATCTCATTTAATTTTGAAAGAACACAGTGAAGATGTCAACTCCTCGGGGGAAAAGGAAAAATCAGGTTAAGGCCTCGATGGGACTGGAGAGGAAGATAAAAAACATGTCAGGGAAAAGAGCAAAAGATAAAATCTGGAAAGGGAAAGGCGTCAAGACAAAGGCTGGCTGGAAATGTCAAAGCAAAAGGTCTAGTAAATAAGAAATGCACTGTAAAACTGCTCAGATGAAAAGGAGGGAAATGGCACCTTAAAGATACAAAGCACAAGACCCATAATAAAGCACTAAGCCTCATAATGCACTATTAAACAATGAAAAAGTAAGTATTTTGCATTACAGCATCTCAGAACAGTTATCAGGCCCTACGTTAAAAAGAGCCATGGACTAGAAAACAGGAATAAAGAACATAAACCAACAATCCAAAGCACTGAATGATGCTGTTCTGCATGGAAACCAGTTATCAACCAGCTACGTGGATCCAGATCCCTCAGGTTCTTTACCTGTGGCCGCTGCTTGTGCTGTGTCTGGTTTTGGTTTTGAGGTTGTTCCCAGTTTCCCCGGGCTCGGTTAGTGCCCACCGATGTCATCATTTACAGTATATACAAATAACAGTATTTACAAGGTAGAATACTGAAAAATTAAAAAAAAAAATTCAGGGTTAAATGTGGACAGAATCTGTTTTTAACATCTCTTTTACCAGTACCTTCCCCACCACTTTCACGTCTTCAAAGAAACCAAAAAGATTCACCTATTTCTGCAACATAATTAGTTGAATACATTCCTTAAGTAACTGGCTTTTTATCCATTTTTGTATGACAAAAAAATATGAATTTAAAAAATGTGATAAAAATGATAATACTTTTAAAAGAAATTATTGCAGGCCAGGCACGGAGGCTCACGCCTATAATCCTAGCACTCTGGGAGGCCCAGGCGGGTGGATTGCCTAAACTCATTGGTTGAGACCAGCCTAAGCAAGAAAATAGCTGGGCGTTGTGGCAGGCACCTGCCTGTAGTCCCAGCTATTTGGAAGGCTGAGGCAAGAGAATTGCTGGAGCCCAATAGTTTTGAGGTTGCTGTGAGCTATGATACCATGGCACTTTACCTACCGAGGGCAACAAAGTGAGACTCTGTCTCAAAAAAAAAAAAAAGAAAAGCAAAAAAAAATTCCTGCAGTTTAGTTACTAGCCCCCTATAAGCAATCTTTAGGACATTTACCTATCTTAATCACGAGCAAGACAATGATAATTGGCTCGGCACCTGTAGCTCAACGGGCTAAGGCGCCAGCCACGTACACCTCAACTGGCGGGTTCAAATCCAGCCTGGGCCTGCAAAACGACAATGATGGCTGCAACCAAAAAATGGCCGGGCGTTGTGGCGGGCGCCTGTGGTCCCAGCTACTTGGGAGGCGGAGGCAGGAGACTCGCTTGAGCCCAGGAATTGGAAGTTGCTGTGAGTTGTGATGCCATGGCACTCTATCCAGGGTGAAAGCTTGAGGCTCTGTCTCAAAAAAAAAAAGTAACACCATTTACTGATCTATATGTGTCACACCTATCCCTGAGCATACTGTGCAGACTTGCTAAGAATGTGTATTTTGTAGTTATTGGATGCAGGGTTCTGTAAACGTGACTTAGGTCAAGGTATTTGTATATCCTTTCTCACTTTTTCTCTATCAATTGCTGACAAAAATGTGGATTTAATCAATTTTTACATAATGTGTGTTGAAGTAATGTTAAGTACATACAACTTGTGATTATGTTTTCTGACTAAATTGATTTTTTTATCGCTATGAAATGCCCTTCTTTATTTCTGGTAATAATCTGATATTAATACAGCATTTCAGATTTTTTTTTTGAGACAAGAGTTTCACTTTGTCACCCTTGGTAGAATGTGGTATCACAGCTCACACCAACTTCAAACTCTTGGGTTTAAGTTAAATTCCTGCCTCAGCCTCCCAAGTAGCTGGGACTACAGGCGCCCAGCACAACGCCCAGCTATTTTTTGGTTGTAGTTATTGTTTGGCAGACCCAGGCTGGATTTGAACCTGCCAGCTACAGGAGCTGAGCCAGCACTTCAGATTTCTTATGCCTGAAGTTTACAAGGCATAGGTTTTCCATCCTTTTACTTTCGATGGCACATATCTGGGCTTTAAATTTTTATTCTTTCTTTGCTTTTTAATTGCAATGTCTAGTCCAATTCCATTTTAAGGTAATTATTGATATGATATAGTCCTTAATTTCTGTTGATTTTAGTTTCTAAGTCTTTCACATGCTCCTTCCTCCTCCCCATCTCAGCCTTAGTTTATACCTTCATTATTTCTCACTGTAATCTGTTGAGTAACCTTTTCCGTTTCAGTAACTGTAGAAGTGAGTTTTCTCAACTGCTCAGGGTACAAATCCCAGTTCTGCCACGTACTGGCTGTATGGGCAAAGGTATCACTTCTGATACCTTGTTCTTTATTCCAAGATATCCTCTTTAGCTGCCTACTCCATAGTTTCGTTGAGCAGGTAGTCAGTTTTTCACCTTCAAATCATTAAGATCAAAAGGCACTTTAAGGGCAAGACAAGAACTGGCCCCCAGTAAACAAGTCGCTACAGGGACAAGGGAGCTACAAAGGCCATGTGGGTACCAAGTAGGAACTTGGCCTTGAGGGTCCTCCTCTAATCTCAAAGGAGGCTTGGAAACGGGTAAAGGAAGACTGTGACCATAAGTTATTTTTAAAAGCTTTTATTGTAATCTCTTATTTTTATACCTGAACAATAACTTTCCCCAAAAGAATGATAATACATAATCTTTATTCTTAAAAGGACATACAGATAATGTATTAATACCACCTGGTCAGTGGTTATCAATGATTGTCTTAAATAAAAATTATTCAGCTAAAAAGCTCTTCCCTTTGTTTTATTTTAGATCTTTGGTGCTGATACTAGACTAGCACTTGGTTCCTACTCCTTCTCATACTCACATGATCTGGCTTCTAGACTCTGACATCTCTCAAGAACAAAATACAGGGCTTGTTCTGGGTTCTCTTTGGGCAAATGTAGCTGGGATACACCAGGTTGGACCTCAACTTAGACTTTTTTCAAGATTTATGTTTGCTTTGGGGACTAATATATCCCAGTCAAGCCAAGCCTTTGCCATCACGGGGCTGCTGAGCAGAGGTCTTTCTTAGTCTTGTTTTGCACAAAGGAAGGGGTCAGTCAGCCAGGAGATAAAAGTTTCCTTTCAAAAGGAAACAGCATCATATGCCTTGCTGACTTACAGTTACATACATAGAGCCTCAAAAGCCTTGCTCCCACTTCTTAAAGGAATGGTCCATGCTGACTTCTCCCTATTTCCTGGCTTATGGGTCTGATAGAGGGGCTGCTACCTCAAACGCTACTAACAGGTAGGTAGGAAGGACCTGGGGCTCCTTGTGACCATTGCGACACACTCTGCATTCTGTTTTAATTCTATGATGCCTGCCAGGGAACAGTGGTGGCCTCTACTCTATGTCATGTGACTTTCCCCAGTCTGGAACATCTTCATCCAAGAAACCCCTACTCTGGGGTCAGCCTACTCTTATTTTTCTCTTATTTGTTCTGATGTTTCAGCTGGACTTGCTTCCACAATGGGCTCTGGCTCCAGAGGAAGAGATGGTGGCTTTGAAAGCTGGGATGTTCCTCCGACACCTAGAAACAAAATAAATAGCTTTGAATTCTCAGTTTCACCATTCCAGAAGAAATTAAGAGGAAACCTCGTATTTTCTGGGGGTAGTGGGACTGTGGTGTATCTTTGCAGCTATGAGGGAAGACTGTAAGTAAAAAAGTAAAGCAATAGGCAGGTTTGCCTGTAATGAGTCAGTGAAAGAAATCTTTAATCGCCTACATTGTGTCAACTTACAATAAAGTAGTAAAAACTAAAGCAAGACTGCATAAGAGAATGTGCTTAATATTTCTAGACTTGAGGGCGGCGCCTGTGGCTCAGTGGGTAGAGCGCCGGCCCCATATACCAAGAGTGGCAGGTTCAAACCCAGCCCTGGCCGAACTGCAACAAAAAATAGCCGGGCGTTGTGGTGAGTGCCTGTGGTTCCAGCTACTCGGGAAGCTGAGGCAAGAGAATCACCTAAACCCAGGAGTTGGAGGTTGTGTGAGCTGTGATGCCACAGCACTCTACCGAGGGTGGTAAAGCAAGACTATTGTCTCTACAAAAAAAAAAAAAAAATTCTAGACTTGACATTGTAAAGATCCAGGGTATTAACCATTCAACAAAGCCTACAAGTAGCTGTTACCTACTACGCAGCTTGACTTTAGGAAATAAGAGTCAATTTGGCCACCCTATGGTTTTTCTTCCTTTCTGGCCAATACTCTGAAGAGTGAAAATCACACTCAAAGCTATAATCCCTTTTCTGGCACATGGCTTACACCCCTAGGTCTTCATGGAGCTTTAACCTCCTACCTGAGGGGAGCTTCCTGTATGCAGCTGCTGAAGACATTGCCTGTCCTAGAGTCTGATTAGAGCCCAGAGGCTGCTGAATGCTGGCAGGTTTGCTGGTTGAAGTAGTCCGGTGCTTTAATTTGCAATCTTTAACAGGTTTAGTCCAGACGAGTGCCTCCCCAACCTGAAGTGCAGCTCCCAATTTCTGAGCCATCTCCACCATCTTGTATCCACAAAAGAAGAAAAAAAGTCACAGGCATGACTGGTATAGACAAGCCAAACTTCCTCTTCCACAGTCTTCTACCAGATGATTTTAGCTACAATAGCATTTCAGGTAGGAAGGACTTACCACAAGGAAATCATTCTGGAACAGCAAAGAATACAGATTACCCTTAGTGGTTGGCAAGGGAGCTTGTACAGATCTCAAAACCCAACCAATCAAGTTTGGTGCATTATTAGGCTAAACTCCACCCTTTTTACATGAAAGGAGTGGGAGGAAGCTACAAAGAGACACGGACTTCAACTTAGATGATTGTATCAGCAACATGACAGAAACTCAGTAAGCCTGAATTTCCTTTTATTATTATCCTAGGAAGTATTTTCTAGACTGTTACTAATTGATGAACTCATGCTGCCAGGAACATCAAAGCCCAAAAGAGCCATAAGCCTATACCTGTATTTGGATTATTTGGGCTTAATCCAAAGTCTCTTAGACAGCTTGCTTACGACTCCAGGGAGCTTATAAAAAACATACTTCAGGCTTGGCGCTCATAGCTCAGTGGTTAGGGCACTGGCCACATACAACTGGGGATGGCGAGTTCAAACCTGACCCAGGCCCGCTAAAAAAACAATAATGACAACTACAACAACCACACACACACACACACACACACACACACACACACACAGCCGGGCATTATGGCAGGTGCCTGCAGTCCCAGATACTTGGGAGGCTAAGGGAAAGAGAATTGCTTAAGTCCCAGAGTTTGAGGTTGCTGTGAACTGTGATGCCACAGCACTCTACCAAGGGAGAAATAATGAG
Organism: Perodicticus potto; assembly: GCA_963574655.1. NCBI lineage: Eukaryota > Metazoa > Chordata > Mammalia > Primates > Lorisidae > Perodicticus > Perodicticus potto. Next base: position 85,127 of record CAUYRH010025405.1, read on the forward strand.
ACTCTGTCTCAGGAAAAAAAAAAAAAAAATCAAAAAACAAAAAGCATACCTCAGAGTCAAGTTCCAGAGAGCTACTGTCCTTAAGTAGGCTGACTTTCTTCTCCATCTCCTGATACTGGGCCAGGGCACCCTTCTTTTCACCCTGGTTGTATAGCAGCACAGCATAGTTCAGGTTCACTAAAGGGTTACACCTGTGACAGACAGACAGGGATCCAATGGAGCTGGGGCTCCGCAACAAACACTTAGAGACCCTTCTCATTACACAAAAACATAATAAAACTAGTTCAGTAGAGAGCTCTCCATTACACATCAAAGTGGGAACATGTGCTATGTGGACTTGTGGAGAAGAATCAAGGAATTAATTGTCCAAACAGCAAAGCAGATATTGGGACCAAGTCTGACAGAGACCTCCCAGGACAAGGTTGTAAAAGAGATCCCTACCCTAATGTCTAGCAGAGGCCAGTGGAATAAATTGTGGACTAGTCAAGGTCATCTGAGGTTAAATGGAACCCAGTGTCCCATCTGATAGTCCAGCTAGCCCATATCTATCAGCTCTGTCTTTCTCTGGCCTCTGACCACTAAATTGAGACTGGAAACTTTTTCTCAGAAATGAACCACCACATGCCTAAGAACCAACCCTTCCACACTTGGGCCTGCTGTGTACAGAGCCCACGGAAGAACCAGTAGGCTGAAGTAGGCAGCTCCAGTGCTATGGGCACCTCATGGCTTTGGCAGGTCTGACCCTCCCCAGCACCACTCCCAGCAAGGCAGCTTACTTATCCAGGCGGACTGCTTCTGCATAGGCCCTCTTGGCATTCTCTACATCTTCCAGGTTTGTCAGAGCCACTGCAACAAAGAAAGTGAGCACTGTAGCTAGAAAGTTCCACTCAGAAAACAAATGTTTCAATACTGCCCCCAAACTGAACTCCTCTTTCCCCTGTCTCAGCTCATGGCACCACAGTTTACTCAAGTCATTCAGCTTAAATCCCTCGTGCCATTTTCAACAATTCCTTCTCCACAGTTAACATGTCACCAACTTTTGTACACCCTATTTTTGCAGTTTCTTTTCTGACAATAACCTTGTTCAGGCTCAAGTAGTTTCAAGCTTTCCATTTTTCCCACAGTGGCCATAACCCTATCTGCTTCCATTTTACTTTCCACGATGCCACCAGGTATCTCACTGACTTACAAATCTGACCATGTCACTGTCCTACTTTAAGAATCCTCACGGTTCCTTATTACCTATAACTGTGACCTTGTAACTTATTTAGCAAAAGAATATTCCCCCCTCCCTCTTTAATCAGTATCTTCTTGATGTCTAATATATAAAACAAATTAAAAGTGAGCTCTGCCCACTCTGCCTCTCCACCCTCTTTGTACTCACTCCCAAACCAGGCACGTTTGAGGAGATCTAGAAATACAAGTGGACAAACATGGCCTCTAGGAGAGTCCTAAGTCCTGGCACTGTACTCATGGCCCTCCATAACCCGACTCACCTCCCATCACACTCTCTAACACTCCTGCCTGCTAACTGCAAGGGACCCTGGAGTTTCCCGGCTGTGTGCCTTTGTTCACAGTGGCTCCTCAGCCGCTCTGTGCTACCCCATGCTAGCTTTCCTCCAGGGCCTGACCTGAATGCCAGCTCTACTATGTAAGGTTAGAACTGCTGCTCATGCCTTACGTTATGGCTGTTTACCTTTCTATGTCCCATTAGAACTGGGCTATCAATCTGCAAATAATCATCACTTGATTGCTTTCGCAGACTTTCTCTTATGAATAAAAATCCCATGGTAATGACCAAAAAAACCACCAAAAGACTACTGTGAATAAGGACGTGGAAACTGCTTTTAGGCTTACATTTAGTAAGTGTAGTATATGGAGAAAATACTCCTTATAAAGAATTTAATCAGTACTTTAAAATGATTTTATATAATTTTTAAAGTATTTAATTTTAACTTACATTTGTGACCAACTTTACTATTTGTACAGCATAAAACAGAGTTTCAGGAATGGAATCACATTCTATATAATGTGCTTAGAAGAGATAAGAGTTTCAACATAAGGTACCTTAATTTAGAACTACCACCTAGGCACCATTTATATTACAGTAACAACAATAATATTCATCATAATAATTACATAACCACAAAATAGTTTTCAAAAACCGGTATTTCAATAAAACCAATGAATTATATTCATTGACTATGTAATGTGATCCTCACATCAACCCTAAGCACATGTATTAAGTAGTGAAGGCAGAACCTCACTTAAAGCCCAGGCTCTTCACACTCAGTATCTGGAACTTAGCTGGATTCAATATATGTAAAGATGAACTCTAAAGTCCAGAGGAAAAAATTAGTAAAAGGTGAACTAGGGATGATCTTGATTTAACCTGCTAGTTTCTGAATGAAATTCCCCCAGGTCAGAAGCAATCAGTTACTTTGTCATCTTTTTCTTTTATATTTCTCCAAGCTCTTGGATGATAATCTGATTCCTATAGCAGGGGTCCCCAGGGGAAGGTTTCATGGAAGACAATTTTTCCACAGACAGGAGTGGGTGGGGTGTGATTTGGAGATGATTCAAGCATATTACATTTACTGTACACTTTATTTCTAGTATTATCACACTGTAATATACATATGAAATAATTATACAGTTAACCATGACACAGAATCAGTAGGGGCCAGAGCTTGTTTTCCTGCAGCTACCCAGTTCTAGCAGTAACATCACCACCTCTGCTCCACCTCAGGTCACGAGGCATTAGATTTTAGTAAGGAGTCACAACCTAGATCCCTCGCATGCGCAGCTGACAGTAGGGTCTGTGCTCCTGTGAGAATCTAATCTTGCTGCTGATCTACAAGGAGGGAGCTCAGGTGGTGATGCGAGTGGTGCAGAGTGGCGGGAAATACAGACCAAGCTCTGCTCACTCACCTGCCACTCATCTCCTGCTGTGTGGCCCAATTCCTGGGGGGTGGGGATCACAGTCCTCTAGGATCTCCAAGCAAATGGCTTCTCTGGGTCAGTAACCACTGACTTATGATTCTAATCCATTTTTCCCTCATTACAGACTGTGGAGGGGGCTTTCCATATAAATGTCTCTTACCAGCTAAGAGCATGTAAAGCTCCCCCATCTTTGGCTGGAAGTTGATGGCTGCACTGAGAAAATGAAAAGCGGATGCATACTGCTGCATAGTCAAATGGACGAGGCCCAAATTGTATAGAATCTTCCAATCGAAAGGTGCCAAGTAGTTGGCTCGTTTCAGGCAGCTGATAGCCTGCAGGAGAGAGGAGGCACTAAACGAGGGGGTGGGGCAAGCTAAGCAGACCCAGTAACCCTATGTATAAACACAAACAAGGGACACAAGCGGACACTCACTGCCACATATTTCTTCTTGCCAAAGAAACACATTCCAATGTTATTCCACAGTGGAGGACTTTCTGGAACAGCACAAGCTACAACTCTGTATTTGGTGAGGGCAACATCAAAGTCCCCGTGGGTCTGCATCATGCTGCCTGCTGCCAAGATGGCCTAAAAACATGCATATGGAAAGTTAATAATCCAGTCACTCCCAAAAGGCTACCATAGCGAAGCAGCCTTCTTACCTGGGATCCTCAGCAAGTCCATCAGCATAGATGGCACAAAAACCCTTCCAGGGACATAAATAACATATTCAAGCTATTATGGCAAATGTTCCTGAAGAATGTCCCCATGCCTCACTTTGATACAGTCCAAAAAGAGAGAAAAGATAAAATGTCACCACTTTAGCCATCTGATTTCCGGCTTCTAGTTTGGGAAGTCTGCACTTCAAAATGAATACCAGGCCCTTAAATAAAACCTGCCTTTAATTTGTTCTCTGCCACCCCTGCTTAGTATACCAACTGCTCTAGTCACCTCAAATATACTTGTCCTTGGCTACTTAAGTTATAGTTCTTTCTGCCATAGAACCGAAGGTGAGTCAGCTTTATGCTGCATCAGAACAGCCCGTTCATTTCTAAGGAAAAGTATCAAGATGGAGACCCAGCAGAGTCAGGATAGTATGACGTCCTAACTCAGGACTGGGTTGGTGTCCTTCACTAAGTAGCCTGTCTGAGGCAGCGCCTGTGGCTCAAAAGAGTAGGGAGCCGGCCCCATTTAACCAGAGGTGGGGGGTCCAAACCTGGCCCTGGCCAAAAACTGCAAAAAAATAAATAAATAAGTAGCCTGTCTTGCTGCATCTCCCTCAATGATATTCATCCGTCTGATGATATTCCTTTCCCCAAAGTCATTCTAGCCAAAAGCTGCAATTTCAAATTCTTTAGAAATCTAAAAGTCACTTCACCAAAATTATTTTGGACTACAGTGGTGGAGGCATTGCTAATTTCCTAAGTAACACATACTTTAACAGCAGCATGATTTTGCTTTCTGTAGAGGTTACAGGCCTATTATAATAAATGTGCTCCTTTAAAAGATAAGAAACAGAGCACCAACACTTTGTTATATTTTCTTTTTTTTTAGTTTTATTTCAGATTGATATAAGGGTACAAGAAATTAGGTTACATTGTTTGCATTTGTTAGGTTAAGTACAAGTTGTAGTTGAGCCCTCCACTAGGAGGTGTGCCATATACCCTTACTTTGTGATAGTTAGGTGACAGCTCACCAAACTCCCCCTTCCCTCGACCTCCTCCCTCCCCCGACCCTTGAATGTAGTTTTGTTTTTCTCTTATGTGGGAGCGTAGGTGTTTCATCTGCTGGTTTCATATTAGTACTGAGTACATTGTACTTGCTTTTCCGTCCTTGTGATACTATAATATTTTCAAATCAGAAGAGCTTCCTTTTACAATTTTCCTAAGAAAGGGTAATTTCTCAGGTATTTAAAATAAGGAAGGCTTTCCAGGTTCAAATCATCTCTAGGAGCAGTGGAAACATCTATATGAAAGCTCTGGGGTTTCGCAGCCTACAATACCTTATAGTTGGTAGGGTCATAAGTCAGTGCATTCCCAAGATGTTCAAATGCCCTCTGGTAAATGCCAAGCTGTAGAAAATACCAACCAGAGAATTTACATCAGTAGGGAACATGGACATGGTAATTAAGATCTGGCCAGCCACACCCAGAACAGAAAATACCCCAACTTTTGTGTTTTATGAGTTCTCTTAATGATCAAAAAAAAGGCTACAATTATCAGATTAAAAACAAATAAACAAAAAAACCCTGAAATTCTCCCCATATTCATGATTTTCCTCCTACTTTGTTGATTTGTACCCTGATAAGGTTAAAGTAACTACTTGTTAGGAACCTTCTCTTGCCACACTAGTGCTGTTCCACACCAATGCCTCTTAGTAGGAAATGGACTGGTTAGCCTCCTCTCCCTTGGGGCCAACCTCACAAGCTAAAGTCCAGAAAGTGTCTGATTCCTTTAAAAGAAAAATGAAATAGACATTAAGGCCACCATAAAGACTGAGCTGGAGGCAGAATCAGCTGAATGCAGAACTTGGGAAATTGTGTGTGTGTGTGGGTGTAGTAAGGCCCCTCAGGTTTGCCTGGGCCCAACAGAATCCTGTTCACACTCCACAATGTAGAGGGGAGAGGATACTTCTTATTCTAGATAAAGTACGCTTTGATTTCTCTCTTTCCTTCTAAAACTCTGGCTGGGAAGAAAGAACAACAGAAATGGCATCTGCACCAAACCCCTAAGAAGTGCTAGTTTGTATCCCAGTTTCTCCCCTTACACAAAACAACACCCCCAAGACCAGGTATTTCCCATATATGTTATTTCTTTGGTTAGACAAAAATTATAAATGCACTATGCTAAAATAGAATTGCCTCTAATTTAAATGCAGAAAATTAAGTTAATTCCTTTAGCAAAGAATAGTCAATACAGGCTGGGCATGGTGGCTCATGCCTATAATCCTAGCACTCTGGGAGGATGAGGAAAGAGGATCACTTGAGGTCAGGAGTTCAAGTCTAGCATGAGTAAGAGAGAAATCCTGTCTCTACCAAAAACAGGAAAAAATCAGCTAGGCATGGTGGCATATACTTGTAGCCTCATTGGAAAGCTGAGGCAGGAAGATTGCATCAGCTCGGTAGTTTGAAGCTGCAGTGAGCTATGATGATACCACTGTACTGTATCCAGGGTGGGACAGAGCAAGACTCTGTCTCCAAAGAAAATAAAAAGAATACAGAGAACAAGGTTTATATGCTTCATATGACCTCTAGTAAAATGTGTTAAATACCAAAATGCAGGAAAACCACCATATACACAAGCCCAAAAGCATTTATAACATCAATGCATGAATGAGTTAAGAGTTACCTGTAAGTAGAGTAATCCTAAAGTTGTAAGAAGCTCTGTATTTTCTGGTGAGAACCTGCAACACAGAGATGCTCAGAGGGAAACAGATGTGGATGACAGACATTGATCTCAGAAGCATGCACAGGAATCTGCCCTCATGCAACTCTCGAGAGACTCCATAGAGCCTCCTGCTACTCATGGAAATACATGTAGACAATTTGGGCATTTCCTTGAAAAGTAGGTCATCTCGACCCTGGTTACAGGGAGGACTGCTAAGCAAGAGAGAAAAGGGACTTAGAATCCAGACTTAGGGACTAAGTCCTAAGAAAGGACCTAGCAAATGGTTTGTGTGACTGTCTTAATCACACAGAGAAAATTAGAGAACACTGCTTTATAAACCAAATCAGTCTAGCACACACATAATTTAGCAAGTCCCCTCTTGTGGGATATTTTTTCTTCTGTCTCATTGTGCTCGAATGCTAGGCAGCATAATTTTCTGCATAATTTAGGATCCCAAACCCCTAAAGCTGTGTTCTCCAAATTAAACAAAAAGCCACACTAAATACCCAAACTGAACAAAAAATGGAAGCCACTCTCCAACCCTAGGAAAGAATTAAGTCATTGGCCTTTGGATGTAGACACTGGCATAAGTAGAACACTATCTCAGTCCCTCACTAGTATTTGTCTTTGTCACAAAACCAAAGCCACAGTGAGCTGAGATCACAGGATCATCAGTTTCAAGAGCTAAAACACCAAAGGGCAAGCAACAATGTCTCCTGCTTCTAAGGAATGACGTAGGGTGCTGGTTACCTATATGGAGACCAGAACCAGAAGAGCCACAGCCCTAGACAAGGAGGTCTGAGATGGCCAAACAAAGCTTTCTCAGTTCAACTGGGAATCTGCCTTTCCCTTTCTGCCATAATACATATCTATTTTGATTACTTCCCTTCCCCAAACCAGGAAACTTCTAGGATTGTGGTAGCATCCGTTCCCCCACTACAACATGACTACTCTCTCCAAAGTTTTGGTTCATAAACAAAGGTCTCTATCTTCTCAGTGAAGCTCAATATTTTCAGCTGTCTTTACTTTTCCTTTGGGAAATTTAGTGACTTAAGTCCTTGACTACTCACTGGAAGAATGCCTTCATGTTAATCTCAAAGAGTCTACTTTTTTTCTCTTTTTTTGAGACAAGAGTTTCACTCTGTGGTCCAGGTTAGAGTGCCATGGCATCAGCCTAGCTCACAGCAACCTCAAACTCCTGTGCTCAAGTGATCCTCCTGCCTCAGCCTTCAGAGTAGCTAAGACTACAGGCATGCACCACCACACCCAGCTAATTTATCTGTTTTTAGTCAAGACAGTGTCTCGTTTTGCTCAGGCTGGTCTCCTGACATCAAGCAATCCTCCTGCCTCAGCCTCCCAGAGTGCTGGGATTACAAGCGTGAACCATCACACCCAGCCAAGAATCTACTTCTGTAAGGCAGGGGTCGGGGATCAGGGCTACTACCTAGCACTCCAGCAGCACTTAATGTGTGCTACATGTCTCCTTACTACTTGCCAATATAAACAGCCTCTTGATGACAGGAATCTCTTTTGTAGCTTAACAAACCAAGTCTGTATTTTTAGACACAAATATGACTGAAGAAATTTCAGAAAGCAGTGTGTGATTGATATAACTGAAAAATTACTATCAAGTGAGAAGACAAAGGTAATTAATAAACTAATAGAAGTCCAGTTCTAGTTCAGAGTATAATTAGAATAATAGGCCTTGAACCAGACTAGGCATTCTAGTAAGTCACCCAATAAATGAGATGTTTAAAGCATTTTGCTACAGCTATCCTACCTAAAAGAAACACAAGACACTATACACAAAAGATAAGATAGCATGCATCTCTAGAAAGAAAACATGAAACACCATCATGGGAAAGCCTGTCAGTTCCACTGTCAACAGGGATTTGAATCCTCCCAGTGATGTTTAAAAAAAAACCCAAGATATTGGTCACATGCTAATAAGGCCAGTTGTTTATTACTAAATCAGCAGATTTCTGTCCCTAATAATATTTCTGAAACCATAAGATTTGCAATAAAGCATAAAACCAAAATGGCTGACTGCTAGTTGGCCCAAAATTGTTCTTCCCTTCCTCCTGAGTATATGTCTAACCACTTCCCTTGCAGCTTTGTGTGGCCACCTGACTCATTTTGAACTGTGGAAGGTGAATGAGAATGATAATGCAATTTCTGGGCATTTAAAACTTATTATCAGATGCTTATTCCCATACCCTCTATTCCCATACCTTATGTCCCAAGCCTGGGACACGGATGTTACATTCAGTTCCAAACATGCAGGTGAAGACTACAACCTAAAGAATGGTGAATTAATACAGAAGAAATCCCTGGTTGACCTTATGGAACATAGCTGCCCAGCGAACCTAGAGCAGCCACCCTGAAAGGTAAGAAACACAATCTACCTTACTGAAGATATCAGGAATTCCTAACCTAAACCTCAGCTTAACCTTTAACTCACAGAACCAGTTAAATTCTCTCTTCTAGGCTCAGGAGTTCACATAGCCATTCAATTTCTAAAGATACCCATCTCTATAAAGGAAACAGATATACTTACTCCACTGCTTTCTTGTAAATTTCGATGGCTTTATCCAAGTTTCCCTCCAGCAAGTGGATCTTCCCCAGCATTATGTAAGTCAGATCATGCCTATTAAGATGGAGGGCATTGTGCAACTGGTCTTGTGCCTGACAAGTTTGAAAGAGTAAAGAAAACCAAATAACTACCACTAAAAAACAATGGGTTTATATTGTTTAGAGCTCCCACTGTACAGATGCAAGAACATTCATCAAATAGGCCCCACTGACAGGACAGCCAGCAACACGAGATACATGCTTCTGGAGCCACTTGGGAGAATTTACTCAAGATGATTGATCTTTCTGAATATTTTCTGCTTGACATTCACAGCCATGATTCATACATAAGTCAAAAGGAACATCCTAGTACAGTGTAGAGCACTGCACTCCACTCAATCCCAGTTGCACCACTGACCAATTGTACTGCTCTCCCCAGGTGGGCCTCATTTCCCCACCAATATGATGAATGAAGATGAATGAATGAAGTTCTCATTTATTCACTCAGCAAGTGTCCACCGAGTGCCTGTTGTTCTAGATGTTAGGTATACTACATACTAGAGTTAGCACAACAAACTCCTTGCTCTGGAGGAGCTTATATCCTAGTAGAGAACAAAAGGGCTGTGTTTAGTCATTCATCTATTCAACAAGTATTTATATAAATGCTAGGTATTTTATTTGCTTAGCCTATTAGCTTTACAGTAAAATCTAAATACAGTTCTTCTCCCCAGAATAAGGCCAACCAAAGACTAATCCTCCCCAGGCTCTAATCTTGTGAATAGAATTATATCTGTTCAAAATATTCTCTGAAGAGAAAAATCTCCTAAGTACATAAAACTAAGTAATAAAACTATAGATCCATGCAAGAAACCTAAGAAGCCCACCTATCTGTCTCACAGGAGAAAAGATTACTTTTATACCTCAACTGCTAATGTACGGACTTTTTTAATACTGGTGAGACAGATTAGGTTAAATTAGAGGACAGACCAGTCTGCAAATTCACATGAACTAAACAAATGGGTATTAACTAATTCAGGTCCTCAGCCCTAGTGGCACTTGGAGAGAAGAGAATTGAAGAACTTCATAATCACTAAGTAGGAGCTCTACAAAGCAAACTACTCACCATCACTAACTTTCAGAGTTCTCAATAATTTAATCTATTCCTCAATTAAGATATACATGGTAACTGTAAAGTTTGTGTACAATTTAAAACATTGTACAATTTTAAATTGCACATGGATTTTATGGCCATCCTGTATGTATGTACACATTTTTATGTGAGTACCAAGGTAAGCTCAAACTGTTTTCTCTAAGAGCTTGAGAGGCTATAGCTTAATCAAAATGAAATACAAATTCTCATCATGGAAAATAACTAAAAAATTAAAACTAAAAACTCTCAGAAATCAGATCAACTTAAAATTTAAAACTCATTTTTTTTTTTTTTAAGAGACAGAGTCTCACTTTATCACCCTCGGTAGAGTGCCATAGCGTCACAGCTCACAGCAACCTCCAACTCCTGGGCTTAGGTGATTCTCTTGCCTCAGCCTCCTGAGTAGCTGGGACTAGAGGCGCCCACTATAACACCCGGCTATTTTTTTTTTTTTTTGCAGTTTGGCTGGGGACAGGTTGGAACCCACCACCTGGCTGGCACTCTACCCCTGAGCCACAGGCACTGCCTTTAAAACTCATTTTTAATGACCTCAAAAACTAAAATTAGTTGCTATTGGAGCATGACATAGCTGGCATGGTCATGATTATACCTTTAAGATTTACAAGCCACCTTTTAATATTCGTATTTTATAAATATTAAATGCTAGAAATGGTTTATATGCTAGAAAATTAAACTGGATTTCGGCAACTGTAGCTCAGCGGCTAGGGTGCTGGCCATATACACTGAGGTTGTTGGGTTTGAACCCAGCCTGCGCCTGCCAAACAACAATGACAACTACAACAAAAATATAACCAGGCGTTGTGGTGGGTGCCTGTAGTTTCAGCTATTTGGGAGGTTGAGGTAAGAGAATTGCCTAAACCCAAGATTTTGAGGTTGCTGACAGCTATGATGCCATGGCACTCTACCAAGGGTGATAGAGTGAGACTCTTATCTCAAAAAACAAAAAGAAAAAGAAAATTAAACTGGGTATAGAGAAAAAGAAAAGAGGAGAAAAGCAATCAGACTGTCATTCCCTCATAATATTTCTAGAATTTTCTATTTTTCTGTTAAAATCAGAAAGAAACAGATGAATGATAACAAATGAGAATAAAAATGAAGATAAACGTATAAAGGGACTTTCAATTTTTACTTCCCCAAACCACTGCAAGCACTAGGGATAATAATATAAATGAGCAGTATCACCTCTGTAACAAATGTACCCTCAGTGAAATCCATCACCAACTTCTGTAAATTACCTTGTTGAACTGCTTCAGGTAAATATAGCAAACTCCTAGGTTATGGCAGATCTCCTATACACAAAAGAAAGGAAAACAGCTTAGGTGTAATTCCACAGAAAGTATTAAGAGTTAAACAACAGGCTCGGCGCCTGTGGCTCAGCGGGCTAAAGCGCCAGCCACGTACACCTGAGCTGGCGGGTTCGAATCCAGCCTGGGCCCGCCAAACAACAATGACGGCTGCAACCAAAAAATGGCCAGGCGTTGTGGCGGGCGCCTGTAGTCCTAGCTACTTGGGAGGCGGAGGCAAGAGACTTGCTTGAGCCCAGGAATTGGAGGTTGCTGTGAGCTGTGACGCCACAGCACTCTATCCAGGGAGAGACAGCTTGAGGCTCTGTCTCAAAAAAAAAAAAAAAAAAAAAAGAGTGAAACAACAGACAACAAAAGATTGTTATTGCTCAGCAAAGTTTAAACTTTAAAAATATGTACCACAGCCAGCCTTTTTATTAGTCCATAGTTAAATATATTTAATTCTACAAAATGAGCTCCTTAATTAAAAAAATAAATTAATAAGAAATAAAAGCAGGTGGGATATAGAGGCTCACGCCTGTAATCCTAGCTCTCCAGGAAGCTGAGGCAAGTGGATCACTTGAGCTCAGGAATTCCAAACCAGCCGGGGCAAGAGTGAGACCCCATCTCTACTAAAAATTAGCTGGGTGTTGTGGCAGGCCCCTGTAGTTCCAGCTACTCAGGAGGCTGAGGCAGGAGAATCACTTGAATCCAAGAATTTAAGGTTGCTGTGAGCTATGACGCCACAGCACTCTACTGGGGCAAGAAAGTAAGACTCTGTCTCAAAAAAAAGAAAGAAAGAAAGAAAAGCAGAATAAACATGTGATCTTCCTGGGTCTATGTAGTACCCTGGGGTACATGCCCAGTCCATTTCCATATCCTTTTCCTCTAAGAGTTATCTACCACCCACACCTTTTATGTTCTCTTCTTAGAAGAGACTACTCACGGCCCCTACTGGGAGGACTGCTAGCCACCACAGTTCCACCCAGATGCCAAGATAGATAGATTTACAGAAAAAGGGACACCTGAGTCAAATGAAATCCTTTCCCTAGGAATCTGGGATTGGAATGAAACTAGCTAGTTCCAAATATTAAATTCATTAGGTAATTTGGATTTGAGGACTGACAGCGCCACCTGGAGGTCGCTACAGCAGAATATATGTACGTAATTGGGGGCCATCTGCAGAAGTCCAGAGTAGAGGTCAGAAATCATGGCCTATGGGCCAAATCTGTTCCCTACAATTTTTGTAAATAAAGTTTTATTGGAACACAGTCATGACCACTTGTTTTCACATGGCTCTTTCACTCAAGAACTGCAGAGGTAAGTATTTGCAACTGAGTCTGTAAGAAACTGCAAAGCTTAAAATATTTACTAACTAGCCTTTATAAAAAAGGTTTGCCAACTTCTGACCTACCAAAAGAAAAGATGAAACAAAAAATGCAGAGTAGCTACTTTGGATGTTGAGTTTTTCAGTTCTAGTTCACTACAAGACCAACCTGTATCTTTTTTATTTTTTATTTTTTTTGAGACAGAGTCCTACTTTATTGCCCTTGGTAGAGTGCCGTAGCATCACAGCTCACAGCAACCTCCAATTCCTGGGCTCAAGCGATTCTCCTGCCTCTGCTTCTCAAGCAGCTGGGACCACAGGCGTCTGCCACAACGCCCGGCCATTTTTTGGTTGCAGCCGTCATTGTTGTTTGGCGGGCCAGGCTGGATTTGAACCCGCCAGCTCAGGTGTACGTGGCTGGCACCTTAGCCCGTTGAGCCACAGGCGCCGAGCCAACCTATATCTTTTGATGCTATTTTATGGATTCTATCAGATTTCTTCATAATAAATCTCTCATTTATTTATTCAAGGTAGCTTTAATAAAGGAGGAGGAGAAAACTGCTCTTGGGAAACACAGTAAAGGACCTTCCTGTTAAGTAATGGGAATGTGTCCCTGCCCACGAAAACTTGGACCCCCAAACTCAGAGATTAACTGTTATAATATTCTCCAAGTCTCCTAAAATAACAACAAAATGGCATTTATTGAGCACCTATCTATACATTAGGCTTTATACCAGATGTTTTTATATATGTTACTTTACTTTTCCAAGCATACGTGCAACACAGTTACTGGGATTTTTTTTCTTTAGTTCTATATCCTAAGGAGAATTTTAACCTTAAAATACATACAAATGTAGACAGAATCACCATGTACTCATCATCCTGCCCCAACAACTGTCCAATCCATATCCCACCTACTTCTACTACTTTTTTTTTTTTGAGACCTAGTCTCACTATGTCACCTTCGGTAGTGTGCCGTGGCATCACAGCTCACAGCAACCGCAGACTCTTGGGCTTAAGTGCTTCTCTTGCCTCTGCCTCCCAATAGCTGGGACTACAGGCGCCTGCCACAATGCCTGGCTATTTTCTTGTGGCAGTTATCATTGTTGTTTAGCTGGCCCGGGCCGGATTTGAACCCGCCATCCTTGGTGTATGTGGCTAGTACCATAACCACTGTGCTATGGGCACCGAGCCTACTTCTACTACTTTTGTAAGTAAATAAAAGACAGTACAATTTATCCACAAATATTTCAGTATGTATTTCTAAAGGATGAGGTCTTTTTTTAACCTCCCTACAATATCATGCTTGAAAAAAATTGCTTTATATCAGATAGTAAATTATGTTCAAAATTCCAATTATCTCACAAATGTCTTACATTAAAATTTTTTTTCTTAACTCACAATTCAAATCATTACACATTACAAAGCATTGGGAGCTGAACTCAGGCTTCCTCCAAAACGTGTGTACTTCCCACTTTGTCAAGCTATTAAGAATGTAAACAGGCAGAAAGGGGAGAAATGCAGCATTTTTTGTTCTTTAAATGGCCTGAAGTCTAACTAACTACCAACCTTTAAAAATCATTTGGCATAGAAATTATTTGAGAAGGCAGAAATACGCCTTAAAACAAACTGCCTGCAAAGGAAATTTAAAAGGAAAAGAGGTGTCCTCTGATTTGTATCAAAGACAAATTCTATCTTTCATGAGGTGAGGAAATCCAGCAGTCATCCTGCAAAGTCACTTGGTATAGTAGAAAGATCACAGACCATAAGCGAGGAAATCCTAGATTTTGTGCCTGAATTCCATCTCTGATTCTGTCACTATTTTACTATGTGCCTTCAGCAAGTTATTTCATCTTCCAAAACTTCAGCTTCCTCACTTGTCAATGGGGGAAATTCTCCCTTTTTAACAGAGCTGTTCCAAAAGTCAAATAAAATAATGACAGCAAGGGCCAGTCATGGTGGCTCATGCCTGTAATCCCAGCATTCTGGGAGGCCAAGGCAGGTAGACTGCTTGAGCTCAGGAGTTTGAGACCAACCTGAGCAAAGTGAGACCCCCATCTCTAAAAATAGCCAGGTGTTGTGGCAGGTGCCTGTAGTCCCAGCTACGTAGGAGGCTGAGGCAAGAGGAATGCATGAACCCAAGAGTGAGCTATGACACCAGGGCACTCTACCAAGGGTAACAAAGTGAGACTGTCTCAGAAAAAAAAAAAAAGATAATGGCAGGAGGAATTATTATTTCCGTATTGCAGCCAGACTATGGAATACCCTGATGAGTCCAAGAAAGTAGGGTTACAAGGTTTTCTACAAGAACTTAATAATATGTAGGGTGGAGTGCTGGCTGTCCCAGAAATGATTACTTCTGGTAGTGCCAAAGCAATGGTTATCCCAAGTAAGTCAGTGATACCAAATGAGTTCTTTTGACCAACTGGATAGATTAACAGACATCTCCCTATGACCCTGAGGTCTCATACGTCCCTCTATGGGTTCTTTTTAGCCCTTTGTAACTGCTTTTTTTCAGGGTTCCATCCTCAGTTCATTGCAAGGTGATCTCATCCAATGTCACAGCTTCAATTACCATCTTTATGTTGTTGACTCCAAAATGTGCATCTCTAACAGAACACTTCCATTTGAGATTTCTATATCTAACTACGCACTGAATACGTCTCTATCTACATATCAGAACCTAAAACTTACGTCTAAAATCCTCTGAAAGACAGGATTCAACTCTTAATTTGTTATCATCGCCTTCTCCCCACACTTGCTCATCTTCCTTCCTGTATTTCCTATTTGATTATATCCACCAGTCCACCTTTGCCTGTCCAAGGCACAGCCTACTCCTGGCCCAGTGTCTGGCATACAGCAGACATTTATTTGTTGAAAAAATAACTGATTGGAAAAGTATATGAATTTTTCTTTATCTGTAGCTTCACTCTGCTAACTATAAAATACTCCATGGCATAAAGCCTCAAAACAACTCAATCTTCAGACCTCCAGAAGAAATTGACTGAAAAACTGAACATACTTCAAAAATACTAGTGCCGGCTCGGCGCCTGTGGCTCAACAGGCTAAGGCGCCAGCCACGTACACCTGAGCTGGTGGGTTCGAATCCAGCCCGGGCCCGCCAAACAACAATGGTGGCTGCAACCAAAAAATGGCCGGGCGTTGTGGTGGGTGCCTGTAGTCCCAGCTACTTGGGAGGCGGAGGCAGGAGACTCGCTTGAGCCCAGGAATTGGAGGTTGCTGTGAGCTATGATGCCACAGCACTCTATCCAGGGTGACAACTTTAGGCTCTGTCTCAAAAAAAAAAAAAAAAAAAAAAAAAAAATAGGGTGGCGCCTGTGGCTCAGTGAGTAGGGCACCGGCCCCATATACTAAGCATGGTGGGTTCAAACCCGGCCCCAGCCAAAATGCAACAAAAAAATAGCCCCGGGCGGCGCCTATGGCTCAGCAAGTAGGGCGCCAGCCCA
>CAUYRH010025407.1:0-17552 GCA_963574655.1 Perodicticus potto
CTGGATAGAGTGCTGTGGCATCACAGCTCACAGTAACCTCCAACTCCTGGGCTTAAGCGAGTCTCTTGCCTCCGCCTCCCAAGTAGCTGGGACTACAGGCGCCCGCCACAACGCCTGGTCATTTTTTGGTTGCAGCCGTCATTGTTGTTTGGCGGGCCTGGGCTGGATTCAAACCCGCCAGCTCAGGTGTCCATGGCTGGCACCTTAGCCCGTTGAGCCACAGGCGCCGAGCCATACCCCTTTTCTTTTTCTTTTT
The DNA here is from genome assembly GCA_963574655.1 of Perodicticus potto. Lineage (NCBI taxonomy): Eukaryota > Metazoa > Chordata > Mammalia > Primates > Lorisidae > Perodicticus > Perodicticus potto. Next base: position 257 of record CAUYRH010025407.1, read on the forward strand.
GAGACAATCTTAGTATGTCGCCCTTGGTAGAGTACTGTGGCATCACAGCTCACAGCAACCTCCAACTCCTGGGCTTAGGCGATTCTCTTGCCTCAGCCTCCCGAGTGACTGGAACTATAGGCGTCCACCACAATGCCTGGCTATTTTTTTTGTTGCAGTTTGACTGGGGGCGGGTTAGAACCTGCCACCCTTGATATATGGGGCTGGTGCCCTACCCACTGAGCCACAGGTGCCACCCTACACCTGGCTATTTTTTGGTTGCATTTGTCATTGTTGTTTAGCTGGTCCAGGCTGGGTTCAGACCTGCCAGCCTGGGTGTATGTGGCCAGTGCCCTACCCCCTGAGCTACGGGTGCTACCCATTTTTTTGTTGTTGTTGAGACAGAGTCTCACTCTGTGCCTGGGTAGAATGCCCTCGTGTCATAGCTCACAGCAACTTCAGACTCCTGGGCTCAAGAGATCCTCTTGCCTCAGCCTCCTGAGTAGCTGAAACTACAGGCTCCTGCCACCAAGCCCAGTTAGTTTTTCTATTTTAGTAGAGATGGGGTCTTGCTCTTGCTCAGGTTGGTCTCAAACTCTGAGCTCAACAATCCACCTGCCTTGGCCTCCCAGAGTGCTAGGATTATAGATGGCCTCTTTTACTCCTTTTTTTGGGTATCCTTTGGGGAAACGAAGTGGGAGACAAAATATCAACACACAAGCCATTTATTCATTAGCCCCCACCCCCTCCCCACTGGTCAACACTGGCCTCACAGACATCAATTCCCCTGTGTTCTAGAATGCACGTGTGTTAGTGCTAAGCAGGCTATCACTAGAGTCCCATGCTGAGGTGTCAGAGAAGCCTCAGGGCCAGAAGCAAGAGGTACAGGTGTAGGCTGGGTGTGATTAGTGTGTACCTGTGGAAAGTGTGGGGAGCCTGGATAGAACTGGTTGCAAAGCAGTGGCTTGAAAAAGAGGCATGGTCAAGAGCACTTGTGATCCAGAAGAGGTTTCCTGTGTACTGCTTCTTTCAACTCTCAGCTCGCTGGGGCCCTCCGTGAAGTCCAGCCCATCACCAAAGGATTCGCGGAACCAGCTATATCCACCATCTTCCTCCTCTAGCTCCATTCTCGGTTCCTCTCACCTACACCCAGCATTTTGCTTGCCTGGTAAAGGGACCCTGAGGTGAAGAAAAGAGCACTATTAAGTGTTAGCACCAGTGGGGCTCTGAACCCAGGTGACTTCTCTCCACAGTGAGGGCTTCTCGCCGCTATAAAGCTACAGCAGTGTTGAGGACAGCGCGAAGGTGGATTGATAGGCAGGGGCAGTGAGAAAGAATGCCATGACTGATTAGAAATCTGCCATGGGCTCGGCGCCTGTGGCTCAACGGGCTAGGGTGCCAGCCACGTACACCTGAGCCGGCAGGTTCGAATCCAGCCCGGGCCCGCCAAACAACAATGACGGCTGCAACCAAAAAATGGCCGGGTGTTGTGGCGGGCGCCTGTAGTCCCAGCTACTTGGGAGGCGGAGGCAGGAGACTCGCTTGAGCCCAGGAATTGGAGGTTGCTGTGAGCTCTGATGCTATGGCACTCTATCCAGGGTGATAGCTTGAGGCTCTGTCTCAAAAAAATAATAATAATAAAAATAAAAGACAAAAATTTAGTTGCATAAAAAATCTGTGTTGTAGGATGACATATTGACTCCAGGCAGGGAAATAGAACTGTGAGCGAGGAAGACTTGGGCTGAAGGTCGTCCTGGTCTCGGAGGGCCAGGCGGTGGCTGGACAGATGAGAGGACGCCGCCTTGAGGCCTGGGCGATTCCTCATCCGGCGGGAACCTAAGCTGTGGGCCTTCCCCCGCCTCCGGGAAGGACCTTTACTCGTTTGTCCTGGAGATGAGTATTAAGTCACACTCTGTGCCAAGCGCTGCAGCCAGGGTCGGATATGGCGAGACAGAGGACTAGGGAAGAAGAGGGAACCCCGAAGACGACTTGGTCGCCTCACAGGTTGGAGCCCCTACGGCTCCAGGAGTGGAAGGGCGTGGCCCGGCGCGCGTCAGGGGCGGGGCCTGTCTCCGGGGCAACCAGGCCCAGCTGTCAGTTAACTGGGGCAAGCCGAGAGCGCTCTAGAACCAGGGGTCAATGACACAGGGATACCGAGATCCCTGAGACAAGGTGGCCGCAGCTAGGTTGGGCTGGGAGCATTGGCCAGCCCCCTGCTGCCTTCTGTGATGCCGCCGGGGGCGCCAGAGGCGAAAGAGCTCACTCCGGTCGGTTGCTCCCCAGGCCTGGGGAAGCCGAACCGCCCTTCTCCGCCGGCATCCAGGTCTCCTATAGGTGAAGGGGAGCGTCCCCCGCAGTGAGGACGTGGGAGAGAGCTGCCGCTGGGCAGGGGTAGGGGAAGGTCCCTCCTCTGTCTCGCCCGCGTCGCGTCCGCCACAGCGAGGGGTGACTGGGCTTGAAGGTCAGAACGTGGAAACGAGGGCTCAGCTCAAGCAAACTCGCCCAGAAGTAGCTTCTAGAGGCCACTCTTAGTCACCACTTGTTGGCAAAGGAGAAAGTCGACAATGCAAGAGCCTTGAAGGAATTCACGCTCAGGTCCGCAAGTCACCTCTTCAGATGCCAATCTGTTGCCCAAATAGGGTCCACAGAATTTCTCATGGTACACGTGACACTGATTACAGTGGTTTAAGCAGCAAAACCAGGTGTCTTAACTACTTCATCTGCTCCCTATCTCTTTCCGAGGATTCTCACAGGTTCAGCACTTTTTCTTCCTTGGTGAATTTCAATAAATATGATTGTCCAGTCTCCTTTAAGGCCTCCCGGCTTCATAGATAACCCCAAGACTCTCTCCATTCCCTTGCCTTTTACACATCTGGACTGTGTAGGAGACGTAATCCCCACCAGAACCAGCTTCGTGGGGGACCCACCTGTGCAGTTCTACAGTGCTCACAAGGGTCCTGGGCTTATTTTAATGTTCTGCTGTGGCAGTCTTGAAGTTCTTAATTTTTGAACAAGAGGCCTCACAGTTCACTTGGCCCTGAACCTGGCCCCAACTCTCATCTTTTCTCGAAGGCTTTCTTTGCTGATATTCAATTATATAAAAATGTAGTTAAAAGGGATCCTTCCCTAAGCCCATGGGTAGTTGCTAAAACATCAGAAGAAACAAGGGAGGCATGATTGTATTAACTAGACAAGAGTTACTGGGATCATGAGACCTTTGTGATTCAGTAGCCACTCTTCACCCTTCTCATTATATTTAGAGCCTCTGAAGAATGTGAGGGATGGGGAAATGCCACCTCTTTGAGAGCAGCAGTGTTTGGCTCCTTGCCTAAAGATAGAAGCAAGTGACAAAGCAGCTGATCACCGATGACTGGAGTGTTTTGAGATTGGGGCTTTCACTCGTGCCCTGCAGAGGGTCCTACAGGTGGATGTGGTGAGGGGAGGGGCACTGTCTGCTGTGATGTGAGTCGAGCAAAAGACTTTGCTTAGAGAAGGAACTTGAGAGGTCCTAAAGCTGGGCTGCCAAAAGCCATCAACCACACATGGCTATTGGGCCCTTGAAATGTGGCCAATCTGGAATAAGATGTGCTATGAATGTAAAGGACACACCTGATTTTAAAGTCCCATTTTTAGTTTAAGATATTAATATTTATATTAATTGCATGTTAAATAATTTTTTAGATAGAGCAGGTTAAAATAATACATCCAAATTAATTTTATCTGTCTCTTTTTACTTTTTAATGTGACTGCTAGAAAATTTTAAATTATACATGTGACTCACATTATATTTCTTTTGGGAAGCACTGTAATAAAGGTTTTAGAGTATTGGAAATGACTGAAAATGTTCAGTAAAACTGCCTCTTCCTCCAAAAACCTCACATTGCCTCTTCCCTCCCAGAAAAATGCCACTACCTACCCTTATTTTATCTCACCCATATCAAACAACTTTACTGACCCAGCACACCTCAAATTAAACGCGTCGGCAGTTAATGAACTGCATCCTAAACACCGGGGCTCTGGGACCACAAGACAGTCACTTTTACAGGAAAGAAAGGCTCGAACTTCTGTCATCTGGTGCACTAGAACCAATTTGGTTGCCAGCACTTAGTCTGTTGCCTTGGCTGTTTGTCCAGCTTTCGAGATGTGAACTGAAATGAAACTGCAGAGAAGGGAAGAAAGGTATAAGCACACAGGGTGGCCACCTCACCAAATTTCACTCCAAGTTATCATATTGTTACAAATTGTAGTATTATGGCATCCTTGGCCTGAGATCCTTTCTTGTCAGTCACACCTTTTAAAAAAGAAATTAGCTTTATTGAAGAAATTGCCCCATGCCTTAGCCTGAAGTATACATAGGGACAGAAAATTATCGGAAAATCTAAGCTCTCACTTCAATAGTCTTCTTTAGCTATTGAATATAGAATGGGTGGACTCCAATATCTTTATCTTTAGTGTTTTGAATGGCTCTTAAACACACTGTGATAGGGGAAGAAGTTAGCTCTAAATCAATGTGTATTGGATGCTTGCCCTAATCTAGACCCTCTAGTTCCCTGGGTTAGGTATCCCTAAAGGTGTGTAGTTAAGAACGCTGAGATCTGGGGTGTGAAGTTCTCAATAGGTTCAAAATAGGTTCACAAACCTATTTTTAGTATATTGGCTCAAATATATAATATGAAAGGAAACCGTCCCAGAATCTGTGGTAGCAAACAGGAAATTTGCTGTCATTCTCCCAACTTTTAGGGTGGCTTCCCTGGTGTAGCTACAGTTTGCTTTGATGTTGTCCACTTTTTCTTGAGTGATTCGATCTTCGTTTATATCTTCCTCTGGAAAGATATGACTTGTGAGCTCCCTCACCCAACAGCAAACTTTGCCTGTGCACTGCTTGCCTTCTCCCTCATGAGGCTCAAGCCCAACTATTCTCCTGCATTCATTTGCTTCATGAGCCACACTATTTCACCAGAGCCCAGAATCTGGATCTTTCCTTTCAAAACACCCACAGAGCACTGGAATGAGACTGTGCCCCATCAGTGTGAGAAGATCAACCAACATATGGACATATAATTCTTGAGAAATTAAGAAAGCTTAAAGCAGAAAAGCCTTGGGAAGATGAGTTGTGAGAGGGTCTATACCACCAACTTCACTAGCTGCCTTTCTAAGGCTTCCCTCAGCCAACTTACAAAGGCCATACTTGTGTGCAGTAGCACCTGTCTCAGCACTCTGAGATAGGATCAAGGTGCATGTGGCATGGAATGGGAAATATTTGGGAGTTCTTGGAAGCATCACCAAAGTGGGAACTAGTGTCTTGGAAGAAATAACCTGGAATCCTGGACTTCCTACAATCTCCAAGAAGTTGGAGCTCAAGTATTCCTCCTGGCACTGAGGAAGTTCTGTAGGAATGCTGCAGGAAGAGCCGGCTTGGGCTTGTCCCGATCACCGGCTTTTGGCAGTAAAGGCATCTGGGCCTGTCATTTTCTTTGTTGAAGGTTTTTGACTATAAATTCAACATCTTTAATAGACAATGGACCTATTTAGGTTATATATTTAAGTAAGCTTTGGTAGTTCTGTTTTGTAAGGAATTTCCCCATAAGGTGTTGATGTCACAGGCATAGAGTTGTTTGTTATATTTTCCTATCCTTTTAATGTCCCTTTTCTTTCTAGACATTGACATTTTGTGTCTTCACTCTTTTTTGTCAGTCAGGTTGGAACATTCTGAGCACTATTGACATTTGTGGCTGGATAATTCCTTGCATGGGACTTGCTGTGCCTTATAGGCTATTTAGTAGTAACCCTGGCCTCGCTACCCACTGGATACCAGTAGCCCTGCACGCTGATCCCTACCCCCACACCCATTCAAACAACCAGAAATATCTCCAGATGTTGTCAAATGTCTCCTGAGAGGCAACATTACCCCTGGTTGTAAACCACTGCTTTGGACTACTTAATCTGTTATCATGTTTGCTATTTGAGCCTTTTCATTTCGTGTATATAGTTTTTATGTCTGCTAAAGTTCCTCGTCTGTTCATTTGTGTTATTATTACACTAAAATCTTGAACATATATGATTAATACACTGTATTAATGAAAGTTATCTTAAACCCTTTCCTCATAGTTCTAACATGTTACCTCTGAGTCTTGTTCTATTGATTACTTCCCCTCTTGACAAAGAGTTGTCTTTTCTTTCTTTCTTATGTATCTCAAAATCTTTTATCAAATTCCAGGCATCATGTATAGAACAATAGGGATTAAAGTAATCTATGCTTCAGAATAAGCATGCTTCTTCTGTTAGGCCAGTGATATGGGGCGTTGAATGAGTCAGTGGTTAAGCTGGGTTTGGGTTTTATTGTTCAAACTTCAGTTTTCTCTAACATTGCCTTCTGCTCAGGATAGAGTGCTGAAGGGATTCTCAATGTCCCTGTTTCATTCTCAGCTTCCCTCCTTCCCAGTGAGCCTGACCAAAAAGGGGTCTCCATGCCTTTGCCTTCCCCCCTGCTTGTTCCCTGGTGCTTGCTATCTTGGTGGTGGGAGCCAGAAGACTCTGGGTCTTAGGCAAGGAAGGATCTGTGAAGGACTTTTGCCTTTTCCACAGAGGGGACTTACTCTCCCGAGCCCCCCATCACCAAGGGAAGCTCTCTCTAGTCTTCTGTCTCATCCCAGCTCTTTTTCATCAGTGCCCAGTAGAAATCATAGAGACAGGACTCACAGTGGGAGCAAACTCCCTTTGTGTCCAAGGCTCTCAGATCTTCTCTACTCTCATGCCAGTTCCTACTTAACCTTAACAATTTCTCAACAACTTTGGCTGAATTCTTATCAGCCTATATGGTACTTGTCTCTTCTTCAGTACTCGCATCTTATTGCCCTTTGGTGGGGAAGTCTTTCCTTGAATTTGAGGCCACTTGGTTGGTCTATGACCCTAGGTAGGGTGACTGACTCACTGTTCTAGTTTTCCTGGGACTGAAGAGTTTCCCAGGATATGGGACTTTCGGTTCTAAAACTGAGAAAGTCCAGATGGTCACCTAACCTCACCTCTCTGATAGGTTCAAGAAAAAACTTCTTATGGTTTTTCTGGTTGTTAGGGTAGGAGGGATGCTCTTTCTAGGTTTCTACATCCTAGGCAGAAGCCAAATTACTGAAATATTTATGCATGTTGAATATGGGCAAAAGTGGTTCTTGAGATAGTGAGAAACCATACGGGGGAACATCTGTTTCTACTAAAGCAGGAGAGTACTTGTGAAATCTTCCCTAAAATAGATGAGCTTGGTCTCTGCCGTGCTGTTGTCTGTCAGCAACAGATTTATCCAATTCCTTAAACAAATTCTAGCTGAAGAGGTAGATCCACACTTACCCCTTCTACAACTGTAGTCAGCATTCAGCCAGCACCACAACTGTGCTTTACTCCCACAAGGTGAGCATTTCCTATAAATTTCTGAGCAAAACATTTTTTCTTAATTTATTTTTTTATTTCTGAATATGACAGAGGTACACACACTTTGGTCACATAGTTTGTTTTGTAAAAGTTGTAAATGTGCCCTTCACCCAAAGTGTGTGCATTATTCCCATTAGGTGTGAATTAACCCAACTTTTCCTCCCTTGCTCCCACCTCCTTGATTCCCTTTGTGTCTTACTTCCCTGTGTGCACGTAAGTGTTGATCAACTAGTTGCACTTTAGTATTAAGTACCTGTGGTGTTTGTTTTTCCATTCTTAGAAGAATGGTCTCTAGATCCATCCACATTGTTACAGAAGATCACTCTTTCTTTAATGGTTGAGTAGTACTCCATGGTGTACAAGTACCACATTTTATTAATCCACTCATGTATTTTTGGGCATTTGGGTTGCTTCCACATCCTTGCAATTGTGAATTTTTTTGTATTCTCTCTTGTGGAGAAGGAAGAAAGCTGAGGGCAGCAATCAGCTTTCAACATGAAAGCTTTCAACATCTACCACCTCTGGGTGAATAAGAATGTGTGTGCACACATGTATAATCTTACCATCAACTGTCTGGGGCCAATTTGATTTATTCTGCCATGGGTGGCACACCTGGAATTGTGGGTTTTGTATTTCAGATATTATCGAAACCAGGAGTGCCTATAACCCCTATAGCCAACATTAATAGCAATGAAATAGGCAGCCTGAAGGCAGTTAGTGATGCTATTAGTGTGGTAACAATGGCTCTAATCTGCTCAGTTACTTCTTTGACTATCTTTGAAAAAAATATAGCCTCCTGATGTGCTTATAGGCTATATATGTGATATGTTTTATTAAATAGTTGATACAGTTGATTAGTATGGTAGAACAACACAAATCATAAAGCTAGGAACATTCATAATTTCAACAGGCTTATATAGCTATAGATAGAATAACAGCTAAGACTTGTATGGTGTTTATTATGTGCCAAGCATTGTCCTTAAAGTTTTACATGTATTAACACATTAAATCCACACATATGTAAACTTCATAACAATCCTATGATGTTAGCTGTTGTTATCCACATATTACAGAGTAGAAAAGTGAGGAACAAAAAGGCTAAATGAAGAGTTTAAGCAAGTGGCTGCAGTGGGACTTGAGTCTATGCAGTGTGTTCCCAAGTTCTTTCAACCGCTGTGACGGTGGCCAAAGACGCACAAGAGATTACAACATGCAAGATGGTATAGAGAGAGTGAGAATCGTATATGTGGAAAAAGCCTGTCAAATATCATTTTGATTTCAGGTCCTGTACCAACTAAGAATGTACAGAAAACTAAAAGAGGATTTGCTAAGAAAGAGGATTCAGAAAATCATGAATAACGCAGACAGGAGGAGACATTTGGATGGAAATGTCATGTGATGCAGATGACCCAATAATAGTGGAGGCACTTAAAAAAACTTGCAGGAAGAAGCCTGCCTATGTGTATAAAATACTTGAGGACTTTTCATTTCGAAACTGAAGATTACTCAGAAGCCACTTTCTATACAGAAGAAAACTTAGGCAGAAATTTTTTTACCAGCGCCGTTTATGATAAAGTAATTGAAGTTGAAACTGATGGATGGCATGTGTAGAGAACTTTGGTTTGAAGGTGACAGCATGAATGCTATTAACTCATGTGATGCAAAGTAGATTCATGAATGACTAGAATGTCCCCTCAAACCTCCAAACCAGTTGTATAATCCTAAGGACATGTAGGAGAGACAGGACAGCCAATGAATATATTCATAACTTTTGTGATGTTTGTTGGTAGGGACTGTGTTAAAAGAGGAGAATGTTCTTGAGGGCTCTGTGACTGGTTTTTTAAGCCAACTAGTAATTACAATAAAGTATATTATAACCGTGTGTGAGATGAAGTCTTTTAGCCTAACTTAAGGACAATCACCAACATCTTCTGTATACTTGCTGGGTGATCTAGGTGAGTTTATATAGCTCCTATTAAGTGGTACTTATTTATATATGAGCCTGATATGCTCACTGAGGCAAAAAAAGGTATAGTAGTGATCTGACAGTAAGAAAAAGGCCCCAGATTGTGTTAAAACATATAATAATGCAGAAGTTCTGTAGGTTGGTTTCTTAAGGCTAAGTTTATAGTACAAAAAGTATAGAGGGTTGATAATTCAGTACAATTTGTAGATTTTAACAAAAGGATACTGATGCTATCATTTATTATTTTTACATAACTCATCATTTAAAAATTAAAATGTTGCTTTCAAATGAAATATGATAAATCAAAATTTATTGTAAGTTCCCATTTCTTTTTTTTTTTTTTTGCAGTTTTTGGCCAGGGCTGGGTTTGAACCCACCACCTCTGGCATATGGGGCCAGAGCCCTACTCCTTTGAGCCACAGGTGCTGCCCAACTCCCATTTCTTACTATAAAATACCCCTCTACTAAAGGATGTGGAGAACGAGGACCACATAAAGCCCTGTTTTAGCCACTTCCTTGTAAACATACCTTATTGAACCCTGTGTGTTTGGGGAGTTGTCTGAGACGCAGGTATTTCCCTTATTTAGTAGCACATGATCCTCTTCCCTTCCCAGCTGGAGTATAATCTAAAGACATGTGGTTTTAGATCATGCTTATCATGGCTACCATCTCCACAGAATTACTTTCGTGTAGTGCTCATGTAGAGTAGCTATATCACATGTTTCTGAGGTTTCCCAATCTGAACTGTGGATGCTATATAGCAAATTTTGTTCCTAAGTCGAATATGAATTTTTGGGAACCATTGAGTGGGTTCTATGGTGTAGTTAGTCCCCAATAGCAGCTTCCACTGTGTTCCTCAGATAGCCATTGGTGAGCACACGACCCTCATTCCAGTTAGTAGATGAATGAGGAGTAAGCCTCTACTTTTTGCCCAAATCCAGAGTCTCCTATTGAATACTAAAGATAGATGTTATAATATGGGACTTATAAATTTAGCCTTTCCATAGGCTCTTCAGGTTCCAAAATTTGCCACATTTTTTACTTGGTACCATGATTTCCCATGGTAGCAATTATCTGGAATGAAGTGTGTATCCCCCATACTGGAGATCTGTCTTAGACTGTATCTGCAGCCCCTAGACCAATTAGATGATTCGGCACATAGCCAAACATACTCTTCAATATTTTATTGAGAAACTCCAACTCCTATAGGTTCTCCAAATCACCTGAGATGTCTAGGCCAATGAGTATAATCATTCCTTCAAAGCAGACCTGCCTTCATAATCATTACTTTCATACTGGAATGAGGACTACTAATTTACAGACTGTCTGCTTATTTCCATTGGTATTGTAGTCAGTTCTTTCAGGATTTATCTTCACTATCTTCGATATGGATATCTTTTTGAGTTTCTTTCAAAAAGTTTCCAGGCAGACTTAGCGCTAGCCAAGAGCTATGCTATTGGCTTTGAACTTCTCAACAGGGCCTGATTGGAGCTCCTAGCCAAAGTGTCTCCCAAGGTAAGCAGTCTATTCACCCTATTAGCTAGAAACTAATTCATACCTAGAATTAAGTATACAATAAGCTTCTTCGTTCTACTGTACTTCTTTGTCTCACATAATAAATTTTTCTTTGAAAACACTTTCAAATGAAATTGACTTCAAGAACCCTATCCAATGCAACTAGGGCTCTCACTGGGTTTGTTGTCAACCCAGTCCAGTTCTTCCCCTGTATTCTATAAAGTTTGTTTCTGAAGGGGGTTGGAATCAAATAGTCACTGGTAGAAATTGATACAGAAGGAATTCATATGCAAAAAGTAGAACAGGATCAGCTAGATGCTTTCTATAGCTAGCTAAAGTCAACATGGGATGAACTGTGATAAGCAGGAAAAGGTTCTTTGCTGTTAATATATGAGAAGAGGAGAGGTTAGGGCAGAGCTTACCGTCCCTGTCTTTATCACTCATTCAGCACTTCCAGGCCTGTCTGCTATTAACTCTGCTAGCCTGTAGACTCCTGCAGAGATACACAGAGAGATATATAATGGGACAAACAAGATGAGGGCTATTGAAAGCAAACAGGCTACTAGGAGTAGAATTACGGAGCAAGTGGAAAGACCCACCTGACATTCCACACTCAGTGCACATGTGGAACTCAGTCTAAGCTGAGACCTGTAGGAGGGGCAAGAGTCAAGCAAGTGAAGGTTGTCATGGGGGAAACGAATATCTGTTTTTGATTTCAGATTAATATGAGGGTACAAATGATTCGGTTACATTGCTTTCATTTGTTAAGCAAAGTTCAAGTTCCAGCCCTTCACCTGGGGGTGTGTGATGTATACCCTTAGATTGTACCCATTAGGTGAAAGCACACCAAACTCCCTTCTTCCTCTTTTCCTCCTCCTCCCTCCCCAGACTTGAATTTAATTATGTTTTTCTCTCTTGTGGGTGTATAGTTGTTTATCTATTGGTTTCATTTTAATACTGAGTACATTGTATACTTGCTTTTCCATTCTTGTGATCCTTTACTAAGAAGAATGTGCTTCAACTCCATCCAGATTAATGCAGAAGATGTGAAGTCTTTGTGGCTGAACAGTATTCCATGGGATACATATACCACAGTTTATTAATCCATTCCAACCACTTGGTGATTGTGAATTGAGCTGCAATAAACATTCTAGTGCAAATGTGCTTATGGTAAAATGATTTTTTTTTCTAGGTAGATACCTAGTAATGGAATTGCAGGATCATACGGAAGGTTCACTTTTAGCTGTTTGAGCATTCTGCATATTTCTTTCCAAATAGACTGTATTAGTTTGCAATCCCAGCAGTGTAAAAGTGTTCCCTTCTCTCACATCCATACCAGCATCCGTAGCTTTGGGACTTTGTGATGTGGGCTATTCTCACTGGGGTTAGGTGATATCTCAGGGTGGTTTTGATTTGCAGTTCTCTGATGATTAAGGAGGATGGCAACAAGTATTTAAGGCAGAATAAACAGCATGTGTGAAGGGCCTGAGCAGCCATGAGCCATATAGACTTAAGAAAGTGAAAGGCTGCTGACTAGAGCATAGAAAGTAATGAGAAAGCAAAGATAGTAAACGTGAGTTCTCAGAGCAAGTACACACTAAATTACATAAGACCTTGTAACAGTCATCAGATTGTGTCTTTTTCTCCTGAGGAATCAGAAGTTATTGAAGTGATTTAAACTGAAAAATACATTAAACATTTTAATTTCACAAGGCTATGGTGAGGAAAATGGATTGAAGAGAGAGACAAGAGTAGGATTAGAAAGAACAGGAGGCTATTGATACGGTGCAAATATCACAGTGATCAGTAAAGGGTCAGTCACAGATTTTGTCATTTATATTGCTGCTCTGTTTAAATGGGACATTATCCAGAAACAATGGTAGACTGCGGCCCAGAGTTTGTCGCATTGGCCGACTGTGACAGGTAGCAGTCTCTGTGTTTGAAATAGCTGCCTGTCTTCACTCTTCTCTCTGTATGGGTTTCTGTGTTTACCAGGAAGAAGAAGCTCTTGGACAGTGGCCTTGTATGAGAGTTATGAGGTAATCTTTTTGCTCTTCCCAAAGTATTGAAGCCATAGTTGTGGAAAGGATTAAACAAATAATGAGTGATTATTCGGTGCCAGCCACTGACATATGGAGCGAGAAAAGACAGAGTCCCTGCCCTCATGGAACTCACTAAACTTGGAGCAAATATTAAATCTTGCAAATGTATAATTACAAACTGAAATGACTACATCTACTTGCCTTGTCAGGCACTAAGAAGCAATCTTAAGGAAATACTCTTTATAGATTCCAGACCCAGCCCTGCCTTGTATAATTGTGTGTGGGAGGTGGATAATAGCTGAGTGCCCCTCCTCCATCCTGGGGTATCAGGGAAATGGTCATAGATGGACAATTCCTGGGGGTTCTTCAAATCCACAGAAGATGAAAAGAAACTGGAGATCCAGGCAGGGTGGACTAGGCCTATGTGTTCGAGAGTCAACAGATAGGAGGGATTAAACCCTTTGAATATGTTTACTTCCCCTATGTGAATAGAACCAGCTTCTCCCTCCCAACAAACTATTGGCTGTTTACCAACCCCCTACCGCTGACCCACACTGTCTCTCTATCCAGTCTTCCTGGGAACTTTGGCATTCTTTCAACCCTATCTTTTGCATATGCACCTGTGCTGGGAATCAATAAAAGCCTCTATTGAGGCCAGAGAGGCGCTGCATTTTCTCAGTCCTACTACTCAGCCTGAGTGAACGTAGGCCTTCTCCAGGCACTTTCAGACTTTATTTCAAACTCACATGTTCTCAGCGTTGCTTATCCTAGTCAGCATTCAAACCAGGTTGGGGTTCATGTGCAGACAATTGTGCAGTATGGGAATTGCATGGAGATGGCCAGCCAAGGGTGTTAATTAGGACTGGAGCGCTGCTGGAATTCCCCATCCCAAGCCACACTATTGGACAGGGCTACATCTGCCCAGAGGGAAGGGTATAATTTTCCTTGTGTTAAGGTGTCACACAATTCAGCTTCATCTCTCCCCTTTATATTAGGAGGGACTTTCTATTCTCAAAATTGAATGGAAGGCTTTACCTTATAAATGTGTAGCTGCTCTGAAGACAGAAATGTCTATGAGGTGAATGTCTGGGCATAAGCGAGTATAATTTTATGCTTGGAATAAAATGGATTACAGTCAGCCCCCCGTATTCACAGTTCTGCAGGGGTTGAGCTGTCGGGGTGCACTGAACCTCTCTGCCTTAGTGTGGTCTGTTTCTGAGTGGGGTTCTGGGTTCATCTATCTTCAGACTGCACCAAGGGCTCTGACTGCAGCCTAGCACTGACAATGGAAGCAATTTTAATAATTTACCATAAAGACCCAAGTCAATAGTTTCCTGATTCTAACAAGGTTTGTTCTGAGCACAGGTTTTCTCTCTTCTAATGGAATCTTTGCTCAATTATAGATCTTTGCTCCTTTTGACAGGGTCCATAAAATTGAAGTAACGCTCAGGCATCTGCACTAACCTTAATAGAGGATATATATCCAGGATGAAAAGATACAGATACCTTTTGTTTGCCACATATTATATGAGAAAATATACTTAAAATTGTATGATGATGCAAATGGGTATGTTTGGTATACACATAATGAGTTAGGTCCACAAAAAGTGTGACTTAGACCAAAGAGTCCCTGAATCTCCCCTACCTGGCCAGTGTCAGGCCAAAGATGAGCTCTTAGGAGGTTCAAATAATGTCTCAAATATCCTTTTTAAGTCTGTACTGAACAGCAGGGGTATGTTTTTCCATGTGTCTTCCTTGGTCATCACTAAAAGCCAGGTAGAAGGTGGACTGGAGAGCAGAGTGTTGAAACGCCTCCCAGGTGTTTCCACACGGCCACTCATCAGAACATTGTTATCTAATTTCTCCCAATCTGACAGGTGAGAAACGGTCTCTCAGTGTAGTTTTCGTCTGTATTCACTTGATTGAGTGAGGCTGAACACCTTTGCGTAGGTTTAAGGGCCATTTATATGTATTATATGGATGTGTGTATAAGGTCTGCTCATGTTTTTTGCCCATTTTAATAACATTTTTAAAAATTTTAGATTTAGTATGAGGGTACAAATGATTAGGTTATATTGTTTGCCTTTGTTAGGTAAAGTTGAAGTTGTAGCTGAGCCCTTCACCCAGGGGGTGTGCTATATGCCCTTCCATTATGCAAATAGGTGAGAACTTACCAATCCCTCTCCCTTCTCCCCCTCCCTTTTCCCTCCTCCCCTCAATGGGACATGACCAAACTAAAAAGCTTCTGCACAGCTAAGGGTACAACAACCTTCAGACTGGGAGAATGTATTTGCATACTATGAATCTGACAAAAGGGTGATAACTAGAATCTTCAGAGAATTCAAACTAATCAATAAGAAAGGAGTAAATAATCCCATTTATAAATGGGTAAGAGACATGAACAGAACCGTCTCTGAAAAAGACAGATGAATGGCCAACAAATTCATGTCACAATTATTTTTTTAACATTGGGGATTCATTGAGGGTACAAGATGTGCCACATACCGAGACCCCATCCCCCTCCCTCCTTCCCTCTCTCTACTCATGTCACATTTTTAAACTCTTTCTCTTCATTTTTTAAGTGTTTTACATAATAGAGATATTAGCCTTTCATCTATGACATATATTACAAATATCTACAAATTTGTGTTTTTACTTTGTTTATGGTATTTTTCCTACACAAAGGTTTCCTATGCAATTTATCAAATTTTCCTATAAAATTTATCAAATTATTTTCATTGCACATGGATTCTGAACCCTTTTCCTATACCCATTTTATTAAAGGAATTCACTCCATGGTTCCTTCTAATACTTGTTTCTATTCATGGATGGAATGATTACTGCATACAAAATCCCAAGGATTCTACCAAATGGATACTAGAATAGTTGAGGTTAGTAAGTTACAAGATATATGGTCAAAATAGAAAACTCAGGATCCTCCCGTTCGTCAGACAGCTGCTGCTTCTAGTGCAGCCCCAGATGCAAACTGCCACATCCCTGAGGCACCATGGTCAAAGTGAAGGTTGGAATAAATAGCTTTGGTCATACAGGGCGCCTGGTCATCAGAGCTGCTTTTAATTCTGGCAAAGTGGACATTGTCACCATCAATGACCCCTTCATTGACCTCAGCTGGTCTACATGCACCAGTATGATTCCACCTATGGCAAATTCCATGGCACAGTCAAGACTGAGAACAGGAAGCTTGTCATCAATGGAAATCCCATAACCATCTTCCAGGAGCGAGATCCCTCCAAAATCAAATGGTGTGAGGCAGGTGCTGAGTATGTTGTGGAGTCCACTGACGTCTTCATCACCATGGAGAAGGCTGGGGCTCACCTACGGGGGGATGCCAAAAGGGTCGTCATCTCTGCCCCTTCTGCTGATGACCCCATGTTTGTGATGGGTGTGAACCACGAGAAGTATGAAAACAGCCTCAGCATTGTCAGCAATGCCTCCTGCACCACCAACTGCTCAGCCTCCTCTGCGAAGGTCATCCATGACAACTTCGGCATTGTGGAGGGACTAATGACCACAGTCCATGCCATCACTGCCACCCAGAAAACTATGGATGGCCCCTCTGGGAAGTTGTGGTGTGATGGTTGCGGGGCTCTCCAGAACTTCATCCCTGCCTCAACTGGTGCAGCCAAGGCTGTGGGCAAGGTTATCCCTGAGTTGAATGGGAAGCTTACTGGCATGGCCTTCCGTGTCCCCACTGCCAATGTGTAGGTTGTGGATCTCACCTGCCATCTGGAGAAGGCTGCCAAAGATGATGATATCAAGAAGGTGGTGAAGCAGACATCAGAGGGCCCCCTCAAGGGCATCCTGGGTTATATCAGGCACCAGGTTGTCTCCTCTGAGTTCAACAGTGAGCCCCATTCTTCCACCTTTGATGCTGGGGCTGGCATTTCCCTCAACGATCACTTTGTCAAACTCATTGCCTGGTATGATAATGAATTTGGCTACAGCAACAGGATGGTGGATCTTATGGCCCACATGGCCTTCAAGGAGTAAGAACCCCCAGACCACCAGCCCCAGCCAGAGCACGAGAGGAAGAGAAAGGCCCTTAGCTGCTGGGGTGCCCCTGCCTACTCAATCCCCCACTTCACTGAGAATCTCCCCTCAACAGTTTCCACACCAGACCCCTTAAAGAATGGGAGGGGCCTAAGGAGCCCCACCTTGTCATGTAACATCAATAAAGTTCCCTGAATTCAGCCAAAAAAAAAAAAAAAAAAAAAAAAAAAAAAAAAAAAAAAAAAAAAAAAATTTAAAAAAAAAAAAAATTAAAAAAAAAAAAAAAAAAAGAATTTTAGACCTGGAGAAAATTTAAGTTGAGACTTGTCATAAGTAAGACTACCTATATTTTTGTAAAGAC
>CAUYRH010025409.1:0-29591 GCA_963574655.1 Perodicticus potto
TCATATAGTGATTAAAAGGCCATGAAGGCTATGTTAAATAGTTCAATGAAAATATTTCAGATTGTATATAAAGTCAGCACATTGTGCCCCATGATTGCACCAATGTACACAATTATGATTTAATAATAATTAAAAAAAAAAAGCAGCCACAGATAATATGCAAACAACTAGGCTGGTAGTGTTCTAATAAAGCTTTATTTACAAAACAAGTTGTGGACAGGATTTGGCCTGAGGGTCCTAGTTTGCTAAGTTCCTTTTGTTAGTTTCTTATAAAACTCTCATGCCACTTATCAAAATGGTGATTAAAAATTACATATACTATAAATAGTTTGATAAATTATATCAAAGGTCAGTAAATTCTATGATTACACAGATTATGTTTTGTTCACCATGTATGTAAGCAACCTCTTATATAAGTACTTAGAGCAGGGGTCCTCAAACTATGGCCCACGGGCCACATGTGGCCTGCCGAGGACATTTATCTGGCCTGCAAGTGTTTTTGCCTCCACTGCCTGTCCTGTTTAGCAGTGGACTCATCCCAGGGTTGCAAAATCTGTTAGCGGAAAAACCATTGATTGCATTCCCAAACAAAACATGTGTGGATTCACTGGAAAAGTTGCAAAAGGAGTTCCCATTTAGATTTAAAGAGCTTCATCTCCATGCACAGGACATACAGCTTTTCCATAGCCCATTTTCTATTGACACTGAAAATGTGGAGGTCAGTCCTTGAAGTCGCCGCCCTGGCTGTCCCTCTGCCAGCTGCTCCAGCACAACCTCTGGCTGGCGTCTCTGGCAGGTGGGAGCCAGGCGATGACAGGTATGGCAGGGGCAGCCAAGCACTCCTATGGCTCTGGCTCCAGCTCCTGCTCTGGCTCTGCATGGGTGGCGGCTTTTCAGCTTCTCCATGGGGCTGGCCTGTGGTGCCCAGATGCTCTAAGAACATTTCCACTGTTGCTCAGAAGACACATGCAGTGGGATTCAGAATTCCTTTGTGAGAGGCTGGAAGTATTTCTTTAAATTCCATCTCTTAGTTTTTCCAAGAAACATCAAGAAACCATGAACATTAAGTAATGAAGAGTTTGACTGCCACTTGCTTGATTAAGATTTTACCACCAAGGACATTCTGGACCAAAAAATCAATGACATTTTCTCTTTGATGATAAGGATGCCATCTATGTAGCAGACCTCAGAGATGTTCTGAAGAAATACCGAAGATGGCTAAAAGCACTTCTTCGTGTCACTCTCTTTTACTCAGTCAAATGTAATGACAGTAGAGCCATTGTGAAGACCCTCGCTGCCTTTGGGACAGGATTTGACTGTGCTAGGAAGACTGAAATACAATTGATGCAAAGTCTCAGGGTGCCTCCAGAGAGGATTACCTATGCAAATCCTTGTAAACAAGTGTCTCAAATTAAGTATGCTGCCAATAATGGGGTCCAGATGATGACTTTTGACAGTGAAGTCGAGTTGATGAAAGTTGCCAGAGCACATCCAAAGGCCAAGTTGGTTTTGAGGATTGCCCCTGATGATTCCAAAGCAGTGTGTTGACTCAGTGTTAAATTTGGTGCCACCCTCAAAACCAGAAGACTTCTTTTGGAACGGGCAAGAGAGCTAAATATTGGTGTCAGCTTCCACGTAGTAAGTGGCTGTACTGATCCTGAGACCTTCATGCAGGCAATCTCTGATGCCCGCTGTGTCTTTGACATGGGAGCTGAGGTTGGTTTCAGCATGTACCTCCTTGGTGTTGGTGTTGGTGTTGGCTTTCCTGAATCTGAGGATGTGAAGCTTAGATTTGACCCACTATGGATTTTCTCAAAATACTGAGCTCTGGTATTGTATGAGCACTAATAGGTCAGAACAGAAGCCTCAACAACCACAGGTGTCAGCTGGTGCAGCACCAGTGCACACCAGAGAATTTTCTCTGGATAAATGTCTTTAGGTGCTGGACTTCTAAGTTTCAAAAGCCTTCTTCTTTTGGCTATAACAACACTTATCTAAAGCAACTTCATGCCATAGAATGTAGCTGCCCAAGTAGGAGAAAGGTGAAATAATGAAGAAATATGGGGGGAAATTCACTGGTTATTATTCTAAAATATAGCACAAGAATACAGGGAAAAGGGAAAGGGAGGGGAGGGGAGGGGGAAGGACGGGTGGAGGGAGGGCAATTGGTGGGATCACACCTACGGTGCATCTTAGCAGGGTACTGGTGAAACTTATTAAATGTAGAATATCAATGTCTTCATATAGTGATTAAGAAAATGCCATGAAGGCTATGTTTAACAGTACAACCAAAATATTTCAGATTGTATATGAAGTCAGCACATCGTGCCCCATGATTGCACCAATGTACACAATTATGATTTAATACAATTATTTAAAAAAGAAGAAGAAGATTGGCCATTCTTCCAAGGTAGGGACCAGTATTTATTAGGAGACTATTTGGACAAGTTAACCTCAAGTAAACAGTGAGACTTCCGGCCTGGGGGATTTCTAATACTAAGTCCCAAGAGAAATAAAACTTCTTAAGATAGTTATAATAATAGTTTCCTGTGTGCCGAGCATTGCCCTAAGCACTTTCTATGTGTGTCCTTGTTTAATCTTCACAATAACTCTGTGACATAGCTCCTGCTATTTCAAAACAGAAGTACAAGAGGTGAAGTAAGTAGCTCACAGTCCACAAATAGAAAAAGATTTGAAGGATTTAAATGCTGTTTCTCTGGCTGCTTTATCTGGAGAAATTTGATTCCCTACCCCTGTGATCATTCTATGGTGCTGCCTCTCAGTAATAGCAAAAGCAGACAGGAGAGTTTACACCAGTAATTTGGGATGAAGTGATGTGCTTGGACAAAATCTTACTTTACAATACTTTCAATAAGATCTACCCCGCCCCAAAAAAAGTCACAAAATTATGAATACAATCAATATTTTGTAAAAATTAAGAAAGAAGTTTAATTCAGCATCCTGGGCGATTTGGTGTTAATGAGACTCAGACCACATGGGCACGCAGCCTGCTGGTGCCTGGTGACTCCGGTGTCTCCACTGAAACTGGCTTTGCTCTATGAGATATCCATGTCCTTCATTATCAAGTGGACATGTGATCCTGGGGTGTTCTACCACCTCTTTACGACCATCTGCCTCAGCTGGTGCATCGGCCCCAGCAGATTCCCAAGTTGCTGGCATCCACACAGCAGAGAGCTCTCAGCAGATCGTCTGGAAGGGATTCCTCCAAGGCGGCGCTCAAACTGGACAGACATAAGCCTAAAAGCAGTGTTTGCGGGTTAATGCCATTCCAATTATTCCCTTACGCAGACATTCTACGTGGTCAGAAGATACCAGTACTGGTCTGAAAGATGAATGAGTCTGAGGGAGAGGGCAGGGAGCCCGGAGAAGGCAGGACTGGGTTTGTTGCTGCCACCAGAGAAAGGCCTCATCTCTTTGTCCCAAGTGCATGGCTACTCTGGGTCTGTGCACACCCCTGATCAGGTAATTCCATCCTCTCAGAGATCACCTAACTCCGCTGTGCACCAGAGACGCTAAATGGAAAGGCCACTGGAGAGTGAGCAGAAAGCATCACCAGATGCTTCCTCTGGGCACAGATGAAAGGGAAAGCAACCAAGCGCACGGAAGGATTGTAGAGATGGTTGACAAGAAAGGTACCTGGCAGGTCCTGCAGAGAAACGAGTGGCTCTCACCTCCGGGAAGAATGAAGAGGTCTGAAGGAGCAGAAGGAGGGAGCCCATCCAGGGACCCGCTGAGGACCCGAGCCGAGGAACAGGGCTGTCCAGCACCACATGGCCTTAAGGAGAGGAATGTCAGCAGCACCCAAGTGCAGCTCTGCAGGGAGGGAGACAGGCCTTTCTCTCCCTCCACAAGAAGCCTGCTGGAGACGCCTCCTCCCCTGTACTTCGCTAGAAGGCAAGACCCAAGTAATGCGCACCAGAGAGGCTCCACCTGCCAGGGCACACAGCAGGGTGGAATGAAGCATGCCCAGCACGTGCAGCTGCCCTACCTAAGCAAGATGAACTAAGCATGTGTAAACAGCCTTACTGAGGTACATTTAACATACCAGACAAGTCGCCATTTACACCCTGCAATGCATTGGCTTTTAGCATGTTCGGAGAAGTACATCCATCACCACCATCAGTTTTAGAACATTTTCTTGACCTTAAAAAGAAACCTCATCCTCTTTTATAGTCACACCTTGTTTGCCCCCAGCTGATCGCCACAGCCGCCGGCAGCTAATAATCTACTTTCTGTCCCTATAGGTTTGCCTATTTAGGACTTTTAATATAAATGGAATCATACACATAACGTTCTTCAGGTCCACCCATGTTGTAGCGTGTATCAGAACTCCACCCTTTTTATTATAGAAGTGCGTTCCGTGGTATGGATAGACCACGTTTATTTATCCATTATCAGTGGATGGGCATTTGGTTGGTGTGTTTCCACTTTGTTCCTATTAGCAACAATGTTATTAACTAGTTCTTGCTTTGGTATCACGGGGGTTTTTTGACATTTTCCCATGCAGTCAGACTGTACTGGTGGCTGCAGAAAGTAAGAGGGAGAGGGTGAGACAGAGAAAAAAGGGATCAGACAGATGAGCTGAAGAGAACGACGAAATAGATTCTAGCAATTGTCATACCACTATTGAACTTGGAGACGCAAGGTTGTTGTGCCACAGAAAAATCAAAATAAAATATTCCATTGGCTTTGTGGCTTTGCAAACTCAATAATTCAGAGCTGAGATTCCACTGTGGGCTTTTTCTTTTTTCAGTGATTATTTCACAGTGGCTGGGAGCTGGTGGCATTGCAACACCTGGCTGTTTACAGCAAAAATACAGTGAAAGAAAGAATTTTAACCACCTCTGTCAAGAAGTCCAGCTGATCCCTGGATCCTAGACTTCAACTACTTTTTTTTATAAACTACTGGAGTATTATGGGCACCAGTCAATATGGAAACAGGGTAAGTGGAGGTCCTTAAAAAGTGGGTTGAAAACTTACTTTTTTTCAGAGGCCAGAGAGGATCGTAACCCTGGTTGAACTTGAGGCCATTAGAAAGGGGGTTCCACTTGCAGAGTGTGTATCCTGTCTGAAGGCATTCAGCACCATATATTCCTAATGGTCTTAATCACCAAATAAATATGTTAGGACAAATTTAGCTAACAGTAATGACTGTTGTTTGTGACACTGTGAAGGCAAACCTAAAAAGCAGTAATACAGTAATCTTCAATGGATTGAAAGTCTTCCATCCCCCAGGGATTTAAGTTCAAGGTTTCTATGAAACTAACTTACGGTGACTTCAGATGTGGACCCTGCTTCCAATCTCAGAACAGCTTCAGTTCACGTGGAGTCTAACAAATGAGTCAAGAAAAATCCACCAGAGAACACAAGGGCGCCCCACCAAAAAAGGGTTCATTTTCTTCCCCAATAAAATGGGGATTAAAATAGCACCTAGTTAGATGCTGGTCATCTGAGATGAAAGTAATCTCAGCACATTCTTTTGTGAAGCACTGATCAATCTCCTCTTGTCTGTACTAATGGCTTTTATATTTTTCTAATCCATCCTTCCATTTCCTAATAGTCTCAGAGCAGAATCTGTTCTCAGAAAACTTGAGCCTGAGACTAGGACTTAGATGTACGTAATTTAGTGAGTCAGGTAGTCTAGGAACTCATGAAAGAAGGAATTGGGAAAGTTAAATAGAAAGTAGGGAAAGGACAAATTATAAATGTCACTGCTGTAGGAAGAGAAAGCTCAATACTCATAGAATACCCCCCAGGACAGTTTGCGTACAGGACAAGAGGTCAGATATTTCTTTAATTGCTCTATATTCTCCATTAGTATGGGGGTCACATCTGGAGGAGCACTATTTTATGCACTTGAAGTTTACAGGAGCTGAGTATGGTCCCATGTCTTTGGGAAAAATCCAGAGGCAAAAACCAGAAAGATGTGTAGCAGACACTTCAAGGTGGGATGGCGAATTCAAGCCTGATTACAGCTGGACCTGCCCCCGGCAGCTGGGAGTGAAACCATAAATGTGTCACAGGGAGGTGACACTGGGCACCAAAGTCATCAGGGTGTGCGCATTATTTATGTCCGTGTTCCTGTCATCAGCTCATGTAGTTTACATAGAGCAGCTTTTCAGAGTTTGATGAACAGAACGAAAGACATGCAGCTGGTTAAATGCAAAATGATTGCATCTGTAAATACAAAATTCAAAGAGATCTGTATATTGTTTAAGAAGAATAGCTTCTTTTGCTGCCTTTTCTTCCAACAAATAACATAGAAAACCGAATTCAAAACGGCTTCAGTCAATAGACGGATTTATTGACTTACAAAACCATCTAGTGAAAGAACTGTTTTAGTCAAAACAAAATCAAACAACGATACCAGGACTACTTGGTCTTTCTCTCTCTCTCTTACTTGCTATATTCCTCACTTTAGCTTTATTATAGATTATAGCAAGTTGGCTTCAAGTAACTCCAACTGTGTATAGCAGAGGGTGGGAGGGTGCATGTATTTCTCTTCAAAGAAGACCACAGGGTTGGATCTCCTTGCCCACCCCAACGTGCCCATCCCTGTAGTAAGCACTGTGGCAACAGAATGACATGCTTTCATTTCCTTGGTCTGAGTCACTTGCCTTTTCCCAGAATATGTTCAAAGAATATTTACTCCTTGGAAACAATAGGTAAACAGATATTGGGTATCAATAAAAATGGATGTCCACTGTTATCAATAAACGTACATAATTCTTGCTAATATAAATTTGGATCAGAAACAGGTGGACTCAGCTCATTTTCGACTAAAGTTGTATTACATAAAATAACCTAAGACAGGAGTTACTAATCAATCATGAACAGCTGTTCTTCAAAGATCAGATATACCCTCAGAGACCATCTCAAAGTGCTCTGGACAGCTACACCCAGTCTATGGGAACAGATACATGAGATGAAATTGATTTTCTATCCATTCTCACACAGGGAAAACAGTCCTGAATTCTCAGCCAGTTCTGCTCATTTCTTACTAACTGGGGGATCTTGTATAAGTAATGAAATTCCTATGAGCCTCAGTTTCCTCATATGAAAAATAGTTAAAATAATATTTACATGGGAAAGTATACGCATGTGGTTGGGAAATGTCGTAAAGCAGGTATTCAGCACATCACTTTTTTTGTTTGTTTGTTTTGTTTGTTTGTTTTGTTTTTCCTGTCTTTCAGAAAGATGCTCTTTTTACTCTGGTGAGATATCTTGGATCTTCCATTATGGAAAGTGAAGCCAAATAATTTACTGACAAGGATCTACTGACTGATACTCCCCCTTGGCACCCACCCATGCAAAGAAATACTTTGAACAGCTGTTGCACTTGGTGGAATCAATGTTACCCTGTCTATTAAGTGCTCTTGCTCAGTCCATGATTTGGCAACTGGCCGATTCAATATATACACAAGATACAAAAAGAAAATGTTAAATGATATTTGTGCCAAGAGTTTTGCTCTCAGAGGAAGCAGCCAGTCGGCTGGAGGGATGGGCAGTGCTGCCTGCTGAAAGGTCCAGCCCAGAAGCAGTGGGAACACTTAAAGCAGGTCAATAGCTCTCAGTGTGTTTTTTTCTTTCAGCCATTTGTATTTTTTCACCCTCAAAGACACATAATCAATCAAACATGAGTGATTGCCGTAGGCTGCATCGACTGTTTGTTTCTTAAACAATGGAAGTTTGGAGGAATCTGTGCAGGGATTTTTGATGATGTGTTAAAAATTACTTCAATTCTGAGATTAATGTCCCTACAATTTTTACCATGCCTTTGGATGAGAAATTGGCCTGCATTGCCTGCATTTGTATTCAGTAACACTTTTTCTTTAAAAAGCATTTAATTTAACCATTAAAACAACTATTTAGTTTATTTTTAGAATTTTTATTTGCAAATATTTTCATGAAGGAGGGTATAATCTATGAGATTCTGGGTTTCAGACTAAGCTTCTTCATCTTCATGGAATTTACCATAGATTTGAAATATTGATAGTACAGGACTCACTACAAAATCAATGACTTAACCACAGTTATGATGAGATCTACCCTGTACGTATGTGGGGCTTTGAGGTGAAAATTGTATGCTTCTATATTACGGTGAATCAACAATAGCACGCCCATTTGGAAAAACTTCTGCTAAAACAATAGTGTATTTCACTACTAACATATAAAATACTAAAGATGGGTAATCACCCAACAGAATGTGTGAGGACACAGTCAGTGCTGGGGGGTTGTTCAGTAGCTCTGACAGCACATGGTTTCCTTATATTTGCAATTTTCCTGGCTTTTTTCTACTGCCTACAAATGACTTCACATATCCAAGCATTATGTCTTTCCACGACAGCACATATTTCAAGCAGAGAGGATACAGTAGGCAGAAAATAGACTTTCATCTCTTCTCAGGGTACAAAACTACGCCAAACTCCCCCATCCATCTCATTGACCAGAATGGGGTTCATAGACTCACTCCAACTAAGTACAGCAGGAGGGACATATCTTGCATGGACATTTATCTGCCAATTCAGGAACTGAATAAAATCAGGGTGCTGTCTGCATGAATGAAGTGACCATATGTACATGTGCTCTCAGTTATCATTTCCTTATAATACTGCTTATATAGTCTCCAACCTCAAGAGCAGAAATTCCAGAATCTCCCTTTTGGATACTACTCCTACACCAAATTGTTCAATACACATGGAGGTTAAAATAGTCTAAAGGAAATCAATTTCCCTTTAAATGCCTGACAGAAAGGAAATGGCCTCTCATCAGTCCAATGTTGTCATTGTTCTATATTGCCACATGGTGTCACTGTTGCAAGTGGTCCTGTGCAGTTATGTAGCTGTAGCTGTATAGATCTTCTATTGAAAAACCTGTCCAGGACATGTTGAATGAGAAGTTAAAGTGCTTTGTAGTACATGAACTAAAATAGTTTAGTACTTTAGCTATTACTTTGTGCTGGGGTATTCTCTGAAATCCTCCCATTAACCAACCACACACAATGCAGAACCCAACTATGTGAAATAAACCTGTATGTCCTTGAGTTGAATTAATTTGCGAACCTAGATCTATCTACTCTTTACAAATTTCCCTTATTTGTGTGAAATTAATTGTTCTTTCCTCTAACAGGATCTTAATGTGTATGGCCCTTTTCTCTCTAACCACAAATCTTGGACTACAGTAATGAACTATCCACTTTTCATTTTAAGGGACATGGACTCATCTTGCAAATTAACTTTCCTCTTTTCCAGTATCAATTTGGGAGGATGATGGGTGAGATATTTTGCTAAGCCATTCAAATTCAAGCAGCCATCATTGTAGGAATCTTTTATCATCTTTTTACATTTTCATCAACAGTGCATGGCAGACAGTGGAAACCCAGGTTGTTAAATTAAGAAATGAGTAACCATCCAATTCTTGCTATATGGCACTTTTAAGACAATGAGAATTTATATAAAAGAGAGAACCAAGTGTATTTTTCTCTGAACAAAGAAGACTCTTAATTTGTTGGCTATTTTCTAGCAAAAGAAAGCCTGGAAACATTTAAATACATCCCTCACAGGGATCCTTCTTTGATCTTAGTCTTAAGTTAAGACATTTATGATAGTCTCTGAAAAGATAAATTCTACCTTCTAAAATTCAGCTGTGCACATTTCTAAACAGAATATCTGACACTTTGACCTGAGTATCTTTATTTGTCTTGACTCACTGTCAGGTAAAAAGGGTACCTGGATAAAAATATGGTATGTGCCTTACATCAGCTAGTCTAAAGCATTCATAAAAATATTGTAACTTTCCCAAACTCACTCTGTCTTTGTTGACAGTGCACATCTACCTAGCATATTGCCAACCCTGGATGGACATTGTCATCCACTTTCTCCACACCTAAGCAGTAAAACATTCTGGACAAAGTTCCACTGCAGAGAGGTAGTATCACTTTAAATGACTGGACCTTCAATACTTTTTGGAAATCTGATTATATTTTTCTACTCTTCAACTTTCTGCAAGAGCTACTTCAAATAATTCTCTTTTCTTCTGCAAACCTCAATTTCTCACTTATTCTTGGCAGATGATAGTGTTGCTTTTGTTGCACAGAGAGAACTGCCCTTCCAAAGTCAGTGTTCTCCTTTTTTTCCTGCCTGTTGAAATAAAAAGGACTTCTCCTTCCCTCTAGACCTAGTTATTCAGATTAAGGATTTCCATCCCCTACTGCCTCCCTTGTAGCTGACACTATGGTCCATCTTCCTTTATCTTGAGGTCAGAAACCCCTTCTCAATCACGCCCTTCCCATCTGAAATATCTCTCCCATTCTGAGCAAACAACAAATCCTACAAATTATCTTAAACTTCATGTCCCCTGCCCATCTGCTTTTCTTTTCTTCCTGCCCATTCACAAATGAAACTCTTGACAAAAATTTGTGCACAGTGTTTCTCCATTTCCTGACCTGGTTCTCTTTCCCCAAGCCATTGTGGTCTGGCTACTACAGTTCTTCCCCACTCCTTGAAGCTCTTCCTCTTGGCTAAGAGTCCCATGTTGCCAAGTCCAAAATGTATATTTCAATCAAATCAAGATTGATGTTATATTTTAAAGGCATTTAACAAATGTGGATGATCATCCTTTTCAAATTTCTTAAAACATTACCTACACACACACACACACACACACACTTTAATTTTTAATCTCTTGGGTTTCTCCTGAACTCTTAGGCCATGACATATTGATCTCAATTGCAGGTTCAAAATTGCAGGTTCACCCTCCTATAATTAGCCACCAATTTTTGGGATTTCTCTTCAATGCCATGTCTAGAACCTCGCTCTTTTGTACTTTATTCTTAGAAAATCTTACCCTTTGTGTGGGCCATTTTTTCCATATTGTAAATACTCAATGAACTTCATTTATCTTGTTGTTGTTCAGAAAATGTTTTTCTTTGTGTATTTGTTTATTCATTAGCATGATTATTTGACTAATGAGTATTTGTTGAATAAGTAAATAAATGGTTCTACTTTAAAAACAAGTAAAATCTATCTAAAAATTATCTTTCCTGAGTATACTCTGGAATAAATAGATTTCTACTTTGTAATAGAAAATTTTTTCCTCGCTAATATTAGAAAGCCTTCCTAACTTCCAAGGTTATAAACAAATTTGCCTATATTTCCTCCTAGTATCTTGATTATAATGATGCTGATTTTACCTAACTTTTATAGAACTCTATCTGTTAAGCAAAGTGTTTTATCGAATGCCAACATTAACTTCTACAACATAGACAACATTATTATTTCTATTTTACGTAGTAGGAATTGGGACTGAAGGTTTCTTAAAACTTTGATGAACTTTATAGACCCAGATCTGATTCCCAGATCCAGGATCCATGAGATAATTCCATTGCAAATCCAGGGCTGATATGCTATTGCCTTCTTCCTATTTATTTTTCAAATATTCTTTCAAAGGAATGAATATGATTTCCTTAATTAAATTCTCACTTTCCTGCTGACAGCCACAGATCTCCTGTGTAATTCAGCACAAAAGCAAAAATCTGCCTTTGAATAAGCCCCTGCAAAAAGACTGGCTCCTGGCTGGAAGGTGAGTGATGTGTGGATAGGAAGGGAAACATCAAACTTCTCTCTTCCCTCTTCTACTCCCCAAGAAGATGGAAGTGGCTAAGCCCCCAGGCATTCCCCAGGGGAGCCAGATTTAGTTAAGAAGGATATAATTTATTAGCTGTACCCTGATCATCTCTATAAAAAGACCTGATGGAGATTGGGACAGGAATAAAGATTTTGCATAAAATCAGGATGCTAGTGGCCTGTGCTCCTTGAGAATCTGAAGGTTGGGGTAAGGTTTGACAGGGAATGGATCTGCAGAAGGACAAGATCACCAACACACTGGAGGCTGAGTTTAGGTGCCACCACTCTGCACAGTGCAGTGGATACTTATGATATTGGAGGGGGCACTGAGCAAGAATTCAATGTCTCTTCTAACTTTCCTGTGTTAAGACTTGACTTAAGGCTCTTGTTTTCACTACTGCACGTACCAAATGCTTTGCTATGCCCAGAATGTGGGACCATATCTAAGACCTTGCTGGTCTCTCTGGAACCCCTGTCACACATTCTTACTACCTTCAGTTCTGTTGGGCCTTCATGTGATGGGTCAGTAATCTCCTTTCAGCAAATCTGCTCTGTGCTCCTTGTCAGATTTGTGGTTGCTTGTTTTGTATGATTTGAGGGTTTCTGAAACCTTCAAGAACATCTTTCACATCATTATATCTGAAAATTCAAACAGCAATTTCAGTGACTTTTGTTAAAACAAAAAATGTCGTATTTTCTGAAAATTACACTATGAGACATTTTTCTTTTAATACCTTTTAAAGAATATGTATTGTAAGGGAGGTAGGTGCCAATACATTCATTGACACTAAGATGGAATTGACTCCTTGGATTTAAAGGTTTTTTTTTTCTTTTTAATCTTTGGATTTATTTATGGTGTCACGGAGTTATTTTTTTCTAAATGAGAGAACAATGGATTCCTCAACCCAGTAAATTATTCATTAAAGAATCAATTTACACTTTCACGTTTAGACAAGAAATCAATGCTTTGCATTGTTTTCAGAATAGTTTTATTTTTCCGTTCACTTCTATATATATATTCCTTCATACAGAAAATGTTCCAGGTGATATATGGCTATTTAAGTTTAAATGGATTCAAATTAAATAAAATTAAAAATTCACTTCCCCAGTTAAGCTAGCATCATTTCAATGGCTTAATAGTTTTATGTGGCTAGTGGTTACTATATTAGACAGGATAGGCAATAAAATATTTCCATCACTAAGAAGGAACTCTAAGAAAGGGGTTTGAAGAGGGAAGAGAGAAAAATCTGGCCTACTGAATCAGGAAGTCTGAAACACCTATCAGAATGTGGATATGAAGTAACCTAGGTAACCAATGACCAATAGAAAGAGACAATCAATGACCAGTAGAAAATACTGCCTGCAGGCACAGAGAGGCCAATGAAAGACTTGCAGCCAATTTCAAAAAGAATATTTATACCCCTGCAGGCCTCTGTGTCTTGTTTGTCTCTCACCTTTTCTCCCTCCTAAGAGGAATCTACTTCTAACTCTTGTTTGGAAGTGCTCTAAACTTTCTCTTTGTTCTTCCTAAAGAAAATCTTTGCTGCCCCGAAACTTGTGCAAGAAAATCTTTGCTACACTGAAAGTTGTGCAAGTTACTTTTGCTCTCTGTCCACACTGCCTGTACTGCTCTGATTTTACTTCCAGTTTCCAGTCACTTTTGCTTTTGGTTACTGCAATGCCTGGGTTGAACTTTCCAGCTCACCTGAGTAATCCAGCCAGGTCAAGGGGATTCAGGTAACAGGGACCCCCCCAACCTCCTATAATCACCATGGAAAGTTACAATAGACAGCTGTGAACCAAAACCCTAAATTACCGTCCTCTTTACATTACTGTGTATGGGAATGAGTCACCCATTTGAGCTCCTGTGTGAGACCTGAAGTTTTAGCCTGAGCACGACCCCCTCCCCACCCAACAGGAATACAAAGGAGGAGACATGAGCATGTTCACAGAGGCATTGCTCACGATGACAAAGCCCTGGCCAGCAGACTCCTGTCCATCAGCAGAGGCTGGAGAAAATGTGGGATAAACATAAAATGAAATTGACGTACACAATCCCTTCTCACTCTCCTGATTCCAAACATCTCCGAATACCAGAAGGGCTTTGGGCTTTTTGATTTGATGCTAAAAATCATTTGGTAGCAAAACCTGACCTGACTTAGCATAAGGCTATTTATTGTCATTATTTAGGCCATCAAGTGTAAATTGCCATATGCGTTTCTGCTCCCAAAATTAATGTGTGTGGTTATGAAGTACTATCCCAATTAACCGAAGGTTGTGTTCATGAATGTTTTACCTGCCTACACCCCGAAGTTTTTAGGTTCCAAAACACATCTGAACCCACAGGGTCTGTGTTAATCACCAGCCCCCAAAAGGAATAAATCAGATCTGCACATCTGGCCATGAATAAATGTCCAATAAGATTATTGACAGAAAAAATAAAGTAGAATAAAATATTAGTGTGATGTTCCTTCCATTAATGAATGCACATTCTCCCCTTTCTCCCTGCAGTATCCTATGCCATTTGGGACACACAAATGTGTAAATACAAGTGTAGGGTATGGAGAGCACACAAGGCAACCCTGTGTAGGTGCTCATAGCAGAAAAGGGAAATAGGATTACAGATGGAGGGTGGAGAAGATAGGAAAATCCCAGCAAGAACAGACTGAATAGAGCCATGAAGAGAGCTGCAATGCCCAGAGGATTTGCGGGGGATATTATCCCAATTCTGCACACCTGTCATCTGCAAATCAGTCTCTAGGAATAAAACAATGGGTCTTAAAATAACCACTTACTGCTGTTCGAAAAAACTCTGGCCTAAGCCACCTTCCACTTGGGCAAATAAGAGCTTCCCCATTCGCTGGATCCCAAATTTCAAAATTAGAGTGGCGGGCAACTCCAGGGGATCACAATCCACTCCTGTGACCAAGTCCACAAGCCGAGCCTCAGAGGCACCTCCCACTCATCTTGCTCTGTGGTACACAAAACACTACTTGTGATTCCCATGCCTTTTGTAAATCTGAAGGCCTACGAGAAACACCAGCCTCTCCGCCTTTGCTCTCCCTCCTTATATATCCCTACCTAAAACAGGCTGTGTTCATCACAGCTGCAGATACTCCTTTTAGATCTGCAACAATAGTAATAGCCATTAAAAAAAATACTGGAGCTCCCATATCTGCTAGACAGAATAATTCAGAATTTCCAGAAACATCCTCTGCAACCTGTAACAATAGTTTCCAGGGTGGTCCCTGGAGCAGCAGCACCCAGAGGAGCTTGTGGACCACAACTTCTCAGGCCCCAGTTCCAGCCATCTTTGGTTTCAAAAGCCTTGTAGGCGACTCTGAGGTGAGAAACACCAATGACAGTTTCTTCACAAGCAAGTAATTAAAATTACAGCATGACAGAATGTAACCCACATGCTGCTCTTAACAAAAGTGACTGTGGTCAGGTCCACAGAAAACAGAAACCTCCAGGGAATCAGGCAGGACTTGTGATGACCTCAGGTGCTCAATAATTGCCACCTGGGATCTCTTTCTGCCTTTGTAGGGAAGGAGTGACTTCTTGTATTGATGAGACCAAATTAAAGTGACTGCTCTAATGAAGGCCTTGCATGCACAGACACACATTTGTAGGCGAGTCACTAAACGCTGTGTCTTGATAATGTTCATTCATTTTAGATGGATTCTCCTCTCATTTATCATCTTACAGGAAAGGACCCCAGCTAATAAGGACTGTAGCTGGCTGGGAAGGAGAACATTTAAAAGAACAAAGCAAATGTTTTACAGTGTTAGTAACAGTACAGAAAACCAACAAGGTCAAGAAACCACCTTCAATATGACCTTTGGAGACTTGGTTTGTTGACACTGTTTCCAGGTGTCTATGAGGGCTAATATCTGCATGTAGGTGACTGACCCGTCTGAATTTGGGCCCTAGGCAGATGGCACAGACCCCTTTTGGATTTTCCTGGCATTTTCTAAACTTGAGAACCAGCAGTCAAAATCTCACTGCCTTGTTTCCTTTCTTGCTTTTACCCATTCTCTTTCTAAAAGGGCTATAAGCTTATTAACATAAACTTGAGCTCTTGTCTTCAGGAAAGAAACTAAAGAACACTGTCCCCAAATAGCAATTATTCTCTGGTCACTCATCTCTCTGTGGGGACCAAATTATTTTGCAATTTCTCATTAGGCAATAGCTAATTAAAAACACAATTACCAATCGTTTTAATTATAAGCTTCTCTCCCAGAGAGGACTTAAAACACAGTAAAAAATGTTAGCAATAAGATAAAAAAGTTGCCAGGAAAACACAGACTAACTAATACAAGACTCCTTTTTTTTTTTTTTTTTTTTTTTTTTGCACACATAGGAGGTTGCAGATAATTAAATACAAAGTCAGTGCTTCTTTTTAAAGTTCAATGCTGATTTTAAAAAATCAATAAATCATCATATACTTGTGCAAAACCAGGATGATTTATACATATGAAAATTAAAATGAGCAGTGCTGGCTCCATGCTCAGTCAGGAAGCACATTTGGATATGGGAATAAATTTCCTAGATCTGTTGTCAGAATGGCCTCACTGCATATCAAAATTCCATTCCATTCTAAACTTTGTGAACTAAATTCTATCTCAGCATTGTAAGAAAACAAAATGAGCTCAGGAGTCTGACTTTTGCTTATAAATAGAAAAGGAAAAGGAACCAAAGCTCTCTATAAAGAAAAAAAGGATATCAGCATTGTAATATAATTCCCAGTGATTTCATCTTTACATATGTCCTTATGCCATTTTAGACAAGCTAAGTGTCTTTCAATAGATAAATGAATAAAGAAAGGATGGTATATATGCACAATGAATACTATTTAGCCATGAAAAAATAACTCATTCCAGTCATTTTCAGCAACACAGGTGGAACTGGAGAGTATTATGTTGAATAAGAATGATAAATATCATGTGTTCTCACCTACATGTGGGAGCTAAAAATGTACAGAGTAGAATGATAGTTACCAGAGGCTGAGAAGGAGGCAGGGGATGAAGAAAGGTCAGTTAACAGGTACAAATGTACAGCTAGATGGAAGGAATGGATTCTAGTGTTCAATTGCACAGCAGGGTGACCGTCTCTAACAATAATTTATTGTATTTTTCAAAATGTGTAGAAGAGAAAATTTGAAATGTTCCCAACACAAAGAAATAAGAAGTGTTCAGGGTGAGGCATATTCTAAATACCCGGAATTGATCATTACACATTGTACCTCAGTATCAGAATATCCCCTGCACCCCATAAATGTGTATAATCATTACATATCAATGAAAAAGCAAAAGTTAAAATTTCTGTAGCTTCTTTTAAAACAAAAATGAAATTTTATTGTTTCTCTGCATGATACAGTTGAACTCAATGAGAGTCTTTTATTCCCTAAGTTCCAATCAAATGAAGAGAAACTAAATAATGATTATTTCCCAAGCCCTAGTGCTTTTCAGAGAAGAAAAGGCTCATTGATAATTGCAGCCCGGGCCTCACTAAGAACCAAGCATAAGCTGATCACGGCTCTAGGAATTCTGAGAGAGTCATAACTTTGGACTGGTGGGCACAGCAACAGGAGGTCCCGAACCAGGTCTCCCTGGGCAGGCTGTATTGGTCGTGATAAGTAGGCTGTTGAGTCAATTCACAGCCTTATCTTTCAGGAACAGGCACTTTCAGGGAACAAGCATCACATTGACTGTGCTCTGTACCAGGATTTTTAACACAGGGAGAAGGAATTAGGACGGTTTAGTGGCGTTCCTTTCCATTTCGTCTTCTAAGTAGTCTTTGGAGAGTGTATTAATTCTCTTTTCCCCGTGTAAGCTATATTCAGGACTTACTTTTCTTCTGAGTGTACGAAAGGGAAACACATTTCACATTTCTTTATTTATCTTAATGGCACCTCATCATCTGGTTTGGCAGCAAATCCATCCTGATAATTTTCTAGGGGCTCTTAACCACCACCACCCCATCGTAGAACTTTCTGGTTCTTGTGAAATCCAAAACTGAGGTTCCCAGTGTATCCCAGCTCCAGCTCCATGTGCTCTCAAACTATATTCACGAGATCCATTCAGAGGCAGCAGGCCCCGCCCTCTCAGCAAGGCGGGGTCAGAGACCTGGTACCCTCTGTGCCTGGGGTACCCACCTGCCCCTGTGTGATGACGGTCCCGCCCTTTAGGATACTGTCCTTGAGTTGGGAGAGTAGGTGGCCGACCATCCAGTTTGCCTAGGACTATTTTTATATCATCATGAAAAGTCCAACTTCCCAAGAAACCTCCTATTCCTGCATAAACTCGGACAGGTGGCTCACCCCATCCACAACTCTCATCCTTCTCCAATTGGGTCACTTCCCATGAAAACCACCCGGGGGCCACTCCCCTCAGTTGCCCACCTAGACGCCTCCCTCGCCTCTCCACCGCCAAGAATTTAGACTTTTGAAAGACGGATTTTCTTATCTATTCTCTGAGGGAAAGAATAAATGTGCACCTCTAGGAGAGAAAGCTACAGTGCGAGCTTGTGTTCTGAGAGCATCAAAACACATCTTCCATTTGCTCAGGATCAACTTCCTGCTGAGAAAACAAGGCACAGATAATTTCTCAGTGGAGGCATCCCAGCTCAAAGGGATTTGTCACCGGGAGTGGTTCTTAGCCCAGGGTATCTGGGAAACTTGACAAATTCCCCTATGCCTGGACTCCTCTCCTGATAAATTAGACAAGAATCTGTTTCACATTAGCACTGAGTACACTGGATGCTTGCTTTTCCATTCTTGTGATCCTTAGGAGGATGTTCTCCAAATCCATTCAGGTAAATACAAAAGATGTAAAGTCTCCATCTTTCTTTATGTCTGAATAGTATTCCACGGTATACCATAATTTCTTTATCCATTCATAAGTCAGTGAGCACTTCGGTCATATCCACATTTTGGTGATTGTAAATTGAGCTGCAATAAACATTCTAGTGCAAATGTCCTTATGGTAAAGGGTGAAGGGCTCAACTACAACTTGGCCTTTACCTAACAAATGCAAACAATGTAATCTAATCATATGTACTTTTATGGTGATCTGAAATTTAAAAAAAAATGAATTTGTGAGGTACAACTGGGGCATGAATAGAGTGAAAATCTTTAGTTTCTCATGGACACCGAACAAAAGGTTGGCTATATTTCCGTTGTATTTGTAAGAAATTCAATAAAAAGTTATAGTAAAAAGGTGTTTCTATAAATTATGACCCTTGAAATGCCCTGACTGCCACTCATGGAAGACAAAGCGTTGCACTGTGTGCTGAAATTCACTGACATGGAAATTTTCTTTATTAATCCCACTTTAAATATTGTAATTATTATGACTCCATAAATATTAAAAGTAAAACCCAAGTGCTTCATAGACTGGTCTGACAAATCCCATAATCCGAGAATTCGAGAGCTGGAAGGGATGCCCCCTGCATGATTTTCTATAAGTCAATGAAACTCATATTTTCAAAACTATTGTTATTGTGTTTAATTTCCTGATCACCTTCAAAACCTTGCCTAGCAAACCCTTATTTCCTAAAGAGTGTCTCAAAATTAAATTTTGCTTTTTTCTGTTTATCATGGAGTATATAGTTAAGCATGTATTTGATCACAAATATACTACACTGACAACAGCTTTCAAATGATTACCATGGACTTAATCTCAAATGTCACAATTGTACATTATTTTGACGTATTTGTAATTACTTGGAAGGAATTTTTTTTAAACAACCATTACTTGTATTAGGTCAGAAAATCTTGATGTAAACTAAATTTTATATATGAATTTTTATTTATTTCTGTTGTGGGTAAAAACTATTGGAGATAGTTTTTAAGATAGATAATTTAAGATACCTCTGAGTGAGGAAATCAGAAGAGGCAAATGGCATGATTACTGCCATTTTAATGATAACTAAATAATTTAGAGAAGTTTGGATAAAATGTGTGATTACAAAATAAAATTA
The DNA here is from genome assembly GCA_963574655.1 of Perodicticus potto. Classification (NCBI taxonomy): domain Eukaryota; kingdom Metazoa; phylum Chordata; class Mammalia; order Primates; family Lorisidae; genus Perodicticus; species Perodicticus potto. The sequence goes on from CAUYRH010025409.1 coordinate 19,629, forward strand.
CCTGGGAAATATTCAAGATCATGTATTATTTAAAACCGAAGTATGTGAGTGAGAATATTAACAAGGTTGTGTCTATCTGAGTCTGTTCAAATGTAGCTACTAATGAGACCAAGCTTTGAAGGTAGTGAGTCTTAAATTAGTAACTCCTCAGCCAGAAACTCTTGAGAATAAGGACACTGAGTCTCCGAGAGGTTAAGTAGCTTCGGGTTAAGTGACCTTTTCAAGAACTCCCTACTAGCAAGTGGCAAGTTGACACAGGTCTCCTCTGATCTCAGACCTCAGCTCTTAACCACTTTGCTACACCTGCTCTCCCCAGGGAAAAGGTTAAACCATATTCTTAGGGAAGAAATAAACTTTCTTACAGATGCAAACTCTGCCTATTTATCACCAGTTTCTTGGGATTACTCTCACCGTTTAATCATCTTCTTACAGGATTGACTTGAATCCAGATGGTGGCTATTATTATTGTATCTAGACTAGCGTAGAGAGAATTTGCTTTCCACCGGGGACTAACAAGAAGGTAGATGTCTTTTTTGCAGAGCAAAGAGAAGCACCCACTGTCACTGGGCAAAAGCATCACAAATCCATGTGGCCCACACTGTCTGTGTGCATTGGTGGTGTCAGACACGTGAGTGATAATGGAACAAGTGAGGACCTGGAGTTGCCCGTCACTGACAGTTGGCTGACCCAGGAAGTGGGCCGGTATATTATTAGAACAAATATACAAGTGGCCGTTGTTAGCAGCACTCTTGGTTGCCATTTTTGTTGTATAGTACAAAACACAAAACTCACGATGCAAGTGTTGGGTGGAGGGTGAGAGAGGCAAGGCAAAACATTTCTAGGGTTTTTTTTTCTTGGTTATAAGTTGTAAGTATAAAGGTCAGTTACCTGACGTAATTGAAGTGCACAAGGCAGAGATAGTTTCAGGTGTGGCTTGATCCAGGCAACATGGATTCTTTTTTTCCATTTCTTGTTTCCATTTCCTTCATGGTTGGTTTCATCTATAGAGAAACTGTGATGACTACAGTGGTTCCAACTTTACAGCTTTACATATTCTAGTTTGTTGAATAAAAGGATGTCCTCCTACCTTTCACATTTCCACACACACCTTTCCTTACTCTTTAATCCTGATGGAATTATGTTTCCATTCATAAGCTAATCACTGAGTTCAAGGAACTGAGTTTCTGGTTGGCCAGACCAGGTTTACATAATCCTTCTCCCGAACAGAAAAGAGAGAACCTTCCCCCACTTCCTACCACCCCAAAGAGTAAGAGAGAAGTGTTTCCTCCAGGGAAGCATCTTTTCCTCTGAGTCTGATGCTAGAGGAAAGTACCACTGTTGAGGCTATCAACAGACAGCAAATGTCCACCACAGTGGAGGTGACGAGACAGTCCAGTGCCAGCCATTCCGAGTGTTACATGTGAGTGTGGCTTGACCAAATTAGAGTGGCTGCAGCCCAGATACATACGGTCAGGGCAAGTCAGGAAGAATGACATATATGGTATTTAGTTTAGGAAGCATAAGATTCAGGAGAGAAAGGGAGATGCCGTGTGACTAAGTTGGTTCTCCGTGAACTGGAGGCGGCCCCTGCACCAGCACCCAGTCAGACTCTCAGGTCTAGACAGTGAACAGCTTCCATTCCAAATTGGAACCACCTCCTATGAGGCAGCAAGCAAATGTTACTGCAGGAGAGAAGCCCAGGCCAGGTCAGTGTTGATCACGGGAGACCAGAAAGGCCTTTTGGCTAGTAACTCGTGCGAGTTGTCAGAATCCAAATGGATCGGCAAACCCTAGCAATGTAAATAAGCAAACAAAGCAGGGAGGCCATGAAGGAAGGGCCTCACGCACGTGTCTGTGACAAGAACAATGACGAGGGCTCTCCAAAGGGCTCTTACACACCCACCTGTGTACCAGGAACTTTTGCCAAAGACTTCTCAGACTACAAATCACTACATGACTCCCGGGGACAGCCAGCTGGGTGCACGAAACACCTGCCTGACACGCTTCTCCACAAAAGAACTGGTGTCAACTCCCGAGATAAGCCTGGGCAACCAATGTTGTCTTTGTTTCAAAACCAGTCATGCGTACTTTTCCCTTTCGCCTTTAGAAGCTTCCCGGCACCTCAGCCTTTTGGATATGCCTGTGGTCTGCACGGCCGGTGTGTCCCAGACTTGCCGATCCTCTGTTTACTCCGGAATAAACTGAAGAATCTGCGTCAGTTATTTAGGTTACCCCTTCTATTCACTAAACATCTGAATTCGAACCTTTCAAGCTGTTTCCACATGTGACGGAGAGTCAATGGGAGACTTTGGAAGGGCTGAGAGCAATTCATCAGACAAGGTCACGCACCTGCCCATTACACTTGCGACCTGCAGCGCCCTCTGCAGGGCTTTATCCTTACAGACACCTATGTTCTAATCAGAGTCCGTCCGAGGTGATCTCTGCCCCCATGCTGTGTTCAGAAGACAGATGCATCAAGCAAATTAATGCAAGTGTATTGGAGCCTACAAAAAGCAGATACGACGGGGTGTGGAGTGCATAACGGGGCATGCAGCTTATAGAGGGGAGGTTCCCTGCGAAAGTGGCTTCTAAGAAGGTGCCTGAGAGGTGAGTAGCAGTTAGGTACTAACATGGGCAAAGGTGGGAAGAGAGGGGTGGGAAGGAAAGTAGGAAGGAAGAAAGAAAATACACAGGAAAGCTGAAAACATAAAGGGAGAGACGCGGGTACTGCGTGAATGAAGGTGTGGGAAGCAGGGGCTGCAGGCTGAAGGGCTGGTGATGCCGTGACCCACAGTACGGGAGGGCTTCACGGCTTAGCATCAACAGGTGTAAGCAAACACAGATGCGGATTGCTCGCTTTCAGCCAGCCTGTGGAGGGAGACGGTGTTGATAAGACTTAACTACTAACAATCATGTGGAGGTCAAAATGATGATTATTTAAATACATGTATATGTGATATATACCAAATTGTTATAGTATTTGATTGCACTTCTAGAAATGTATTCTTCCGCTGTTGTTTACACCAACAAGTACAAAGAAATATGCAAAACCATGTCTGTCGGAGCGCTGTCGAGGAAAAGAAAAATGGGCTCATCACAAAATCTGTATCACTAGAGGTGAGTTCAATTAATTAAATTACCTATGGCAAAGCCACAGAACAGCATGCATTGCAGTCTTTAGAACAAACGTAATAGGTTTAGCTGAACCAAGAGGTGAAGTTACATAAGAAATACTAGGTAAACAACGTGTTTGACCACTCACCCACAACACCCCTGTTAATATGCACACGCCCCTCTAAAAGGATATATTCCACACTGCAAACACTTCATCAGGGAGTGTGATGGGAAAACAAAATTATTGGAGACATTTCACTATCTATACATTTATGCACTATGGTACCCTTTTAGTAAGCAAGCAACAGATGTTGCAAACATTTTTTTTTTAATTTTATAAGTTAAAAATAAATACTTGAATCTGAAAAAGAAATGCACACTGAGGGTTTTTTACAGCCTTAGTTCAAAAATACTGTAGTTTAGAAGTGTTCCTTTTTCTCCACATCCACGTTCTATTTGGTTTTAAAGCTTGCATATCTTTGTTTTTGCTCCCTGCCCTTCTGGTTTAAGCGAATATGTAAAAATCACTCGTTTTTATTCTCTGAAGTAATGCCTTGAATGTGATGGGCTGGCTCAGCTCCTGGCACTGGCTGGTGTGAACCACCTGGGTGAACTTAGGAATGTTCTTCCCTCTGTAAAATGGGGATTACACTTGTACCTAGTTTAAATGACATAATAAATGTAAAGAATTTAAGATAGTATCTGGCTAATAATAAAGCCTTCAGAATAATTATTCATTTTATTCTCTCTCAATTCCCACATCTTTTCTAGGATTAGCCCTGTATTGTTCATTGGCTCTCAACAGATGTCTAAAGTGGTATTTTCCAAACTCTTCTGTCTGGCTGGCTCTTTCAGCAACATACTGACTTGAGTGCTTTGCTTTAATTGTGATAAAGACATTGATCTGTTAGGTTCTGATTCATACAGCACATGAAGACTTTTAAAAAGATGATCTTGGTAAGGCTGGATAAGCGTTCATGAGGCTGACTCTGAGGGTTGGCAGGCGTTAGCAATTTGTACTATAAAAGTGAAATTACTGCATGTGAATTTTACTTCATTAGCTCTCACACTACTCAGACACGTGCTGCCACGTGTGGGCAGGCAGTACACTGGTTTCTATTGCTGCCTTGTTGATTGATTTATTATCAGTCAAAAGACAATGAGTGTATGATGCAAATCGTAATGGAGAAAAGTCAACCATATGATGATCTCACTCCAGGATGTCAGGGAAAGTCGAGGTGCTCCCAGATTGACTGTTTCTTTAATGTCCAAAATTTTTAAAAGGAATAAAAATAAATAGCGTTTAGAATAAACTCTAAAAGGATTGTGTACACTTGCCTGTAACTACAGATTATATAATAAATTAATTACATTTTGAACTTAATGAATAAATCATCAGCAGAGAAATAATTTAATATACCTACTAATAACTGAAGGGTTGGCCTTAAGTTTTGCCTTGCTCATGTATGCAGAACCATGCCTCCCTCAGGGTGAGCATCTGGTGCTACAGGTGGCAGCTCCCCCAATTACCTGTGGGTCTGAGGCAGCACAGCAGGGCTGCAGGGCTAGCTCAGACCTCATGGTATAGGGGTTTACTATTTTCCAGTTATGCAATGGTAGAATGAAGTAAATATCAAAGATGAAGCAGATATCATTTTTTATATCTTAGAAATTGTCAAAACTAAAAGATCTTTATTATTCATGATTTAGCATTCTCTCTATATTTAAAAATATTGTTACTTAGATTACTTTATAAGTAATTATCAAATATATTTCTGCATTATTATTCATAGAATTCCCTTTTTTATACTTTGTGATGTGGCTATCTATCACCAGCTAAATGCTAGAGAACGTGGCAGATGTGCAAGAAGAGATGGTCACAGCGGTGTGAGCAAACATTGGCAGCACTGAAATCTATCTCCAGTAGTCAAAGAGCTGTCCGTTCCCATTCTTTGGGTGATGTTGTTGGAAAATATTTTACGGACAAATCGTTCAACTCTTAGAAAAAAAATAGTAGGTTCTATTGTAATAGAACACTTTTTCAACTTTAAGTAAAACTTTCAAAAAGTCTTTTGTTATACTCTCAGTGTATTTATAGTTTATGGATTATCATTTTTAAGATGCTTCCAATCCTTTGTGTGTTAGATATATCTCAGTAGCTTTCACTGAAAGAAAAAAATTGGTTCAAATTGATAAACACACCAGAAACTCCCCAGGCAGAATCAAACCCAAGAAGACTATTTTGTGATACAAGCACCACACGAGTGCACAGATTTCTTCATAATTCTTAAATTGTGGGAAATCCACTTGTAGTTACGCTCCCACTGGCATCTTTATTTTCCCTTAGTAAATAAGGTAAGCAGCCATTTTTCATAGAAAGCCATTTCTGGAGGCTGAGGCAAGAGAATCACCTAAGCCCAGGGATTGGAGGTTGCTGTGAGCTGTGTGACGCCACGGCACTCTACTGAGGGCAATAAAGTGAGACTCTGTCTCTACAAAAAAAAAAAAAAAAAAAAAAAAAGATAGCCATTTCTGGCTTCTGTGAGGGACCTGATCTGCTATGTGCAGCTCTACCTTTGTAATAAATTAAAGCTGTGAGCTCTTAGAATACCAACAAAATATCATCATATTTAAATTTCCTAGCTACAGTGTCCTTAAACAACATTAGAAAATAAGATCCTACAATATATTTGCAGAGTTTTTGTATTTTTGTAACTACCAAGGAACTAGAAACTAGTACTGTTGTCTAATGTAAGTTGTGTGTGTCTCCAATTCTTGGCTACTAAGAAATCAAAGCTGATTGCAAGGTCAATGACAGTATGAAAACTGTGAAAGTATCGGACTTACTTGTGATTTAAATGTGGTAAATTGAGAATTAGAAAAAATTAGTAGAGAACTTAGAGACATTCGAGAAGTTTTCTGTCCCTCAAAACTTTGGTGAATGGGTATATACGGTCTGATATAAAGGCACAAAACCTATCTTCATGGCTCACCTAAATGGGCTATTATGCCATATGTTTTCTTTTCCAGGCAAAATGGAAAACTATGGATATATAATCTTCTAACTCAAAAAGGCAAACATGTTGGCATCCGATATAACATGTCGAATTTGGCATTTCATGTCTTGGAAACATAGCTGCTCAGGGTGTGAACAGGAGTGTCCATCCTGTGTCCCGCAGGCCCCTCTGATCTCTGAGGCCTGTTTCTGCTTATCCCTGGTGTCAGCACAAAAGTTATGTATGGAACCTTTTTTTGCTAATCAACTTTTGTTAGTGTTTATGCATTTAATATGACCCAAGGCAACTCTTCTTCCTCCAATATGAGGAAGAGGGGAGGAAAAAAGGTTTGACATTCTTGAATTGTAAACAATTCCCTGGAAATGAAAAAGTCAAACAACCCAAACACATTTGGGTTTTTGTGGCCCCGCCATGTTCCTTTTCTCCCCCCACTGTTAATTCTGACTTAACCCCCCCACTGTAGTTACTTCATATATCCTTGACTTGGACATTCAGTCCTGATATTACTCTCACTTTCATGAGGTATTGTGTTCTCCTGCTTCACTCAGAGTATCAAAGACATTTTGTGAAGATGTCCCCTGGGCGCATTTCAGTCACTGCACTGTCATTACTGACTACTAAGGTCTGAGATACAGGAGGAGTTCAGCAAAAGGTGAGTGAATGCACCATAGAAAATAAAAATGAATGAGTTTAGGCCATTTAGCCTGGAGGGCAATAAAAGAAATAATAAGATAGATTGCTTCAGGAACATTCATCCAAACTGTTTCTGGAACATAGCAAATCCTAAGTAAATATTAATTCACTCACTTTGTTTTTTCAGGAAGCATTTACTTGAATGACCAACACCACTGATCTCTAATTTTTACTACCTTTCTTTCTATTTCCTCTCATCTCCCTTACTTTCAATATGAATAGTCAACATTCACGATTACAATCAATATTGTGTATCACATGCTTTTTAGTTCACAAATTTTTATATACTTTTGTTTGATGAGATTCTCTCCCCTCTCAGTGAATTGGGAGTGCCACATAGAAACTGGGAGGATTGGGGGCATCGCCTGTGGCTCAGTGGGTGGGGCACTGGCTCCATGTACTGAGGGTGGTGAGTTCAAATCCGACCCGGCCAAACTGTAACAAAAAAAATAGCCGGGAGTTGTGGTGGTTGCCTGTAGTCCCAGCTACTGGGAGACTGAGGCAAGAGAATCACCTAAGCCCAGGAGTTGGATGTTGCTGTGAGCTATGTGACGCCACGGCACTCTACCAAGGGCAATAAAGTGAAATTCTGTCTCTACAAAAAAATAAACAAACAATGGCAAAAAAAAAAAACCACCTGAGCCTTGGTGCACTGTCCCAATTTCCTTATCTTCCTACCAACCTCTACTCTGTCACTCATGTCCTCAAGCTCTCACGTCAGCAGTTTCTACACCAGGTCCTCTGGATTTTTTTCCTAAGATATTTCTCTTTCATGAGCTAGTCCATTCTCATGACTTTATAAAACTCTCCTCTATTCAGACAACTCCTAAATCTGTATCCCACTTCCTCACTGAAGTTGTAGTCCTATAGATACCTACTAAGAGATTTTGTTACATTATCTTATCATTACCAAGTTCAATCGTATGAATTTTTAATTTTTAATTATTATAGGTGCATAAGTTGCATACATTTATGAGTACAATACTTTATTTACCACCCATTGTGTGCCAGGCACTATATCCTTCTCCCTGACAGCACTTGGTCTCAGAGATCACTGCAGTCTAGTAATAGTCTCAGCAGATCTTTGCACCTCCAAGCTTCTCTTTGTCATGGCCCCATTGAAGGTCCCGATCACCTGCACTCAAAATTCAAAAATACCCTTGACCTAGTCCTCAATTTCATTCTTAGCATCCCGCTAACGATTTTGATTATTCCTTGAAATTATTTCTTTGGCCGACATAGTCCTCTCTGTCCAGCCTATCTTAACTGAGAATGACTTTCTAGCTGAGCTCTTGACTTGTTCTGTTCTCCTTCCAATGCACCTCATGCTCATTAAGGCCTAATTGCCCTAGAACATGGCTTTCATTGTGCGACTATTTAAAAAATTATTTTAATGGCTCCCTATAATCTGCTCATCAAGAACATTCTCAATGAACTTCAGAACTCTCTGAGAACCAAATTTATCCCATCTTTGTTTCCCATCATAAATCACACTATGAACTTTTGGGTCTAATTAAGCTTTGTCAACCTTATCCTCATTCTAACGTTGTAATTTCTCTCCTATTATTACATTGAGGTGTTATCCATATTCTTTTCTCTTACTTAAATATGACACTGAAATCTCTGCAAGTTTAGGATAGCCATGTGCTATCTGGACCTGAGTAATATCTGGACTCATTATTCCTGAGTGCTATCTGTACTCATCATTCTAAAATAATTTACAGGCTCAAATCCTTGTTTTACCATAAACTGTGTGACCTTGGTTAAATCACTTAATCTTTCTCTGCCTCAATTTCTTTATATGAGAAAGAAAGATAAAAAACAGCATCTATCTTTCAGAATAGCAGTGAGTAGCAAATGAAATGATAAACAGGTGACTCGGAACACTAACAAACCTGACCCTCAACAAACATCACATCACATCATCATCAATAGTTTAACGGTAGTGGTGCATTACTGCTTAACTCTTAACCTCTCCTTGGTAGACTTTTCTACCACTTATAATCCACGGCACACAATTTAGCCCTTTTAATATGCAAATTGGTGTTATTTGCAATTGGTTTTTATACACTAGTTTTGTCTTTTCAACCACATTTAAAATCCTAAAGACCAAAGACTAGCTCTTTCATTTCTTAGATACCTTCCAGGGCCTGGTATAGGGCTATAGCAGGTGATCAGTTAACACTCACTGACAGATTTGTCTTATTCCATCTAAGCTATAATTCATATTTACCCCATTTACTGTAGAGGATTGGACATCACGCTTGCAAAGGACAGTTCCTGATTCTTATCACATTAATGAGATAAGATGGGTCACTCACTAGTAAGCATGTGTTAAATATTGATGCTTAGTAGTTTTTCGTGAGGGTTGTGGGGAAAGCATACGTGGGGAAAGAATATGTGAGGTAAGAGCACGTGGCAATCCTTACGCGTGCAGCCCTCATATGTAATCACCTTAATTCTCTCCATACTTGTTGTGTATAACCTTAATAAACAGCTGTTGCAGAGGGGGTTTTGGGCTACCATGCACTTAAGGTTAGCCCACCTCCCACAAGCTTGTACTTCTAATCCGTGTCACGCCTGGTTCCTTCCTGTGGCGACTGAGACCAGGGCCTTAGAGGTTGCAGCAATTTATTACTTCTGGAAGTTAGAACTATGATCTGAACAATGTGGAAAAGAAATCAAGAAAGCAATCTCATTTGTAATAACTATAAAGTAAAAAATAAATAAAATACCTAGGAATAAACTTAAGCAAAGAAGTGAAAAATCTTTATAATGAATGAATTTAAAGAGTCTACACTACCCAAAGTGATGGACAGACTCAATGCAGTCCCTATCATAACACTAATGGCATTATCCACAGAAATAGAAAACACAATGCTAAAATTCACATGGATCCACAAGAGACCCTAGATGGCTGAAGCAGTCCTGAGCAGAAGGAACAAAGCTGGAACACTACCTGATTTCAAATTACATGACAAAGCCATAGTAACAAAAGAAATATTTTTTTAAATAATTTTATTAAATCATAATTGTGTACATTGGTGCAATCATAGGGCAGAATGTGCTTCATATACAATCAGAAACATTTTGATCGTACTGTGAGAGATAGCCCTCATAGCATTTTCTTAATCACTAT
>CAUYRH010025412.1:0-30100 GCA_963574655.1 Perodicticus potto
ATCGGGCGATGATAGAAGGGGGCAGTTAGGGTTTCTCCAGAGGGAGAGTGATACAGGGGTTCATGGACTGGAACCATCTTTATTGCGTGTGGCTTGATGACATTTCTGGAAAACATAAATCTGATTAGTATAATCAGTAATCGGCAAAGGTATAACAGCATCAGGTCAGAAGCACTTATTCAGTGATGCTAAAAGAAAACCATATTAGGATTTTTTCTTGCTGTTTCCTAAATAATAACTTCAAACTTTCTTTTGGCTCACAAGTGTAGGTGGTCTGTGGTTGGCTGTCTCATCACCACCACAAAGGGTCTTCCTCTGCGATAGGAATATAAGCCCTCCTGCCCATATCTTAGGGTTCCAGCTGTTCCCTTGATCTCTGCTCCAGCCAAATACAAATCTCCACAATGGGTATCTGCTTTGTCTGTTTATGGGGCAGAAAATGGCCTGGTTAACGTATCTTAACCAGGCCTTGTCACAGCATCTTCTGTGGCCACTATTCCTCAGAGTGTTTACAGACCCAGCAGGGGTGTTCGTAAGGTGCATCCCCAATAGGTCAGAGTTCCAGGAAAAGCAGGAAACTTCCTCAGATAAGAAATTTAGCAGCAGCTGGTTTAAAGGTAAACTAGCTGATTTTCCTTTGTTCTTCCTCACTCAGATTACTTTTTTATTTTTCCCTTTATCTGGGGTGTTTTACCTTGCCAGGAATGGAGTCTTTGGTTCCCATTCTGCCTGCAACTGCTTGGTGGCTGTTTGCAATTCTGGCTCCTCAAAATTGTTCCCAGGCTTAAAAGAGTAGCAGCGTTCCTTACTTTCTCCACTTGTTCTCCCCTCACTCCTTATGGTAAGGGGAAATGTTTTGCCTCGTTACTTCAGGGCAAAGGTAAAAGTCCTGACTCTCCACTGCACCCGCTCCACCTCTACTCTAATGACGAGTGACAGCAACTCATTACTACCTGGCAAAGGGGGAGTCCCAGTTGTTCGATCAAACCTCACCCATTTGGAGTGGATTCCTAGTTTGTATGCCTATGTGCATGTGGGTACCTGAGTGGGTTGGGGGGGTGGAAGTGTTTGGCTGGAGTAGACTCGTTATTTTTATCAGAAAACATATTTGTTTGAAGCTCTTTTTCAGGTCCTTTGGCTAGACAGAGGAGGCATTTAGTGCTTTCTTTTAAATTAGAACTTATCAATGATTGCACATTAGTACAAATGATGCTTAGAGCTCCATGAAATTGCCATAGATTTCACTTCAATGAGAGATGGACTGAAATGAGAAAATTATTATTGAATTATTGCAACTGACCAAAGAGCACTATAACAACTTCTGAAATAGGTTCACTCTAAGGAAGTATCTAATACACACACACACACACACACATACATAGATATTGTTTATATACACATATATATCATTTCAACATATATTTGTGGGTGCATGTTTGTACACTGAAATCATCAAAATTGAACTGTATATGCTTATAAAATTAACAAAATAAAAAAATTAAGAGAGAATAAGAAACTAATAACCATAATGATACATTTCAAATAGTTCAACTGATTATATATAATGTTGCTTCGTATTGGTTTTTAATGTTTGTGAACTATCTCAAACTAATTATTCTTCAACCAGAAAAGTTATTTTTTTTTTGTTACCCTAACTTGCATTTCACCTGGTTCTTAGCCAAAAAATTAAAATTAATTTCAGTATTAATGGAAGAAATGGTTTTAGTTAGATCTGTTAAGAGCAAGAATGTTGGTTTAGATTGTGATGAATTTTTGAGTGAATTTCACAAGAAATTTTGATTATAAATGTTTTATACTTGGTTTTCTGACTTTGAAGCCTAACCATTACTTCTCTGATTTATTATTTAAATAGTTTTGTAATGTTTTCATGACTAATCTCAAATTAATGTATTTATGGAAGAATGAATTATCTGGCATACATTTTTTAAGAGCCAGAAGGTAGCAAGTTTATTTTAAAAGCCACTAAGCTGCAGTAGACTTCCAAAAGCACTTTCATTTTGTTTTCACATTTGCAAGGAAGCTTCACCCTTAAAGAGCCCCTTGTTAATTATAAGCCCACACACACATACCCTCACATACAAACCAAGAAATAGTATTGGTTATAATAGAAGGAAAAATATATATATTTATAGTAAAAAATTGATCAGAATATTATTATGTATTACTGAGCCAAATAATTTTAAAGGTTTCAGAGCTCCTTAAGGATGTGACTGCACAAAAGTATAGTAATGTTGTTACTGTTAACATTATAACTCTCTGTAATAATGACATATTTAAATAGTGTTTGATATAACATTGGTAAGAAATGAGAATAATGCAAGTTAAAGGGGGCAGTTAATTATATATCAAGTGGTTATTTTGCACATTATTATTGTACTCTGCCTTAGGATATGATTTTAAGTAACTAATAAAGACATAAATATCAAGACACTATAGGCTAGACGAAGACAAATTATTTTTAAAAGAACATCATTGACAATGAACTCCCTGGAAATTAACCTTAAATGTCACATATAATTGCCTCTGCTCTTAATTCGTATTTCTAATTATTTATTTTTATTGTGTTTATTTATTTATTTATATTTTGTCTGTTTTTAGTTTTGTCCTTTGATAAGATCAATTTTCAGAAAAAATAAAACTAAAAAATTATTTAAATAAAATATACTTGTTTTTTAATTATATTAGAAGTAACACTTATTAGTGCAATTAGATTTGAAGTTTTTAAGAGCTTAAAAAAATCTGTCAATATTGCTTAATGATGTGCATATAATTGTTGAAATTTTATATTTACTAATGCACAAATATTATTTTCTAGGAAAAGCCCTTGTCAGATATCTGAATTATAAATATAATAGAATTTTATCTCAGTTTTATCAGTGTACCCAAATTTCTATAATTCAGTGAACATTTCTAAATGAATAGATACTATAACTTATTTTAAAATTGAATCTAAGTTTTTCTTATTATTTAATGATACTTAAACTTTCTTATGTACACTCAAAAGATTAGGTTTCCTTTTTGAATTCTGATGGAATATTTATTTCTCTAGCTTCCTCATGTAAATTATAGTATAGTTATACATAAAATAAAAACAATATCTGCACATATTTGTGCTGACCTTTAAAAATGAGGTTCAATACTTGAGACCTGACTGAAGCAGTGGAACAGTTTTTGAGAGAAAGGCTAGTGGTTGATAGTTTCTGTTTGTTCTCTAGAAGTATGAACTGAGTGGTGAGAAAGTACACAGCACTCCTGAGAGTTTAGACAACACTTAATCCATTCCTATAGTATGATAAATCTCTTCATTGAACAGGTTTATTTATTTTATGAAAGGAAAGGAAAGGAAAATAAAAGAAAAATAAAGAAAAGAAAAAAGCTGGTGGTGATCATCAGTGATTTGGGACAATAATGAATTCTTAGATATAAAATATCAAAGTCGCTCTCATAAGAGATTATTTCTTGCCACTTTGGTCAGGTTGGTATTACCAGAAAAAAGGGTCTTTTAATGACAAATTTAGTGTGGGCACCTGCTCCCAATGCAAGCTCAAATGTGAGAAAAAGGGGCACTGACCCTCTCCCTATGGACTCATCAGCTTCTCTCTAAAGCCAGAGAAACTTGTCAAGATTATCCAAGGTCCATACTTGCCTCACTTCTAAGGTATTAGAAACAAGAAAATTACTCTCTTATCAGAGACAGGCAGGTAACAACACACATGATTGTCAAGTCAAGCCCAACAAATATTAACAGAAAACTAATGATCTATGTTTGATGCATTATTTTTCTGGATTTAAGCATAGTAAGCATGGCATTGGAGAATAACCTAAAAAAGAGCAAGGTCTCAAACATTCTCTGAAAAAAAATAACGATCAACATCTACATGATGTTGAAATACCTTTCATTGATAGTGACACGTCTCCCTTTCTGACATTATCATTATGAAATCCCTACACATTAAAAGGACCAGAAAAAAGAAATAGTGTAAATAGCTATCAAACTTTTCTTGAGACTTCTGAAAAACATATCAGCTTAAAAATACTGCAAATCTATTGCTTTGTGAAGTTGAACAAAATGTTAGATACAATTTTTTTCTAAAAATAAAATACGCTCAAAATGGCAATATATCAGAGAAAATGATGGAAAATGTGCATACTTTCCTAAGATGGGGGCCATCTCGATTATGTATATTTAATCAAAATGGAAGTAAATACATAAATAGCATTTCTCCTTATCTTTAACATGAAATGTTATATATTGGCTAATTGCAAAATTTAACATGTACACATATATACAAATACCAGCATACATATGTATTTATAATGTATGTCTAGATTAAAAAAAAACATACAAATATCTTTTACGAGGTTCCTAACCAAGTGGATCTTCTTCCTATTCTTTCCTTCTCTTGCCATTCTGGTAATGATCATTTATTTTATCAGTAACTTGGAGACATAGCATGCTTAAGTTTCAATTAAATTTTAAAGTTCATGGAAAAAATATATCTTCAAAGTCAGCAAAAACAAGCTAATTGATGTTCCTTCTGAGATAACAAGGTTGATACAAATTTATAATTTTGCTTTTTCATTTGATAGTTTAAAAAAATTGTAGAACCTTTTGCCTGAAAATCAATCAGATAAACTCGCTTTCTATTTCAAAACATTATCAGAGTTATCAGAGAGTGAAAATGAATATTTTCATAGAATGTACACAGATATTTAGCATCACATATTCAGGAAAAAACAAATGCACATATCAGATTTCATTCATTGCTTAATAATCATTCTTATTATGCTTCTGAGCTTTTACTGGTCCATGGGTAATGTCTGGTTATGTTAACAGTAATGAAAATTACATTCTCTGGGAATATACAAAGATTAGCAAATTTATGAAACACTTGAACCTATCCCTAATTTTAAAGTATGCTGGAAATTCAACTTGACTTTCAGACATGTGAATTTGTAGTGAATGGAATAAATATAATGACATTTGTGAAGGGAAGTTAAAGAATATTTGAATGTCATAATTAGAAAAACATAAAATGTAATCTTTTAGTTGTGCTGGGTATCTTCACTAATCAGCCTGGTTCTTCATTAGAATTGACACAGAGTTACCCCATTCAGGGCTAGACAAGGACACCCGTTTTCCAGGCTTAAGTAGACTCAAAAATCAGTCTCATCACGGACCCCATCTCTAGGCCAAAATAGGCCTTTTGCAAGCCACATTCTCTAGAAGCACCCTACTGACCCCTGGAGCAAAGAAGAGCTCTCTTGGAACAAAGACAGCAAGGACCACATTCCTCTGTACTTGGGCAGTTTTAAAATTAATTTTTGCTCACAGATCCCTGGCTGATTCTGAGATGTTCCAGACATACATTCCATCTCCCCCAAATTCCCTGCCTGTGGGATAGGAAAAGCAGTATATAAACCACTAGACAGAAGGAGTAGCTGGGCCTCTCACTCGGGTCCCCGGTTTACTACTGTGGAGGCTTCTGTATCCACCTATCTCTTATCTTTCATTGAAATCTGTCCTTTTGCTTACTCGGTGGCCTGTGGATTCATTCTTCACATCTCCAAGACCAAGAATCTGGCAGAGAGATATACTGGCTACAGAGTGACTAGAAAACTGGGAGCTGGCTAGTTACCTTTCTCTCTTTTCATAAGACCTCTCACTGGAGCTACTTTTGGCTCACCTGAAAATATTCCCATCTTGTGTTGGGCTTCCTATATGGGTCTGTTGTCTCTCCGTGATCATGGCAGAAGCTGGAGGGGGATTATGACCTAGAATCCGAAGTTTCAGATTACCAATTCTTTTGCCTTCTTTTGGTCATGTAAGTCACTAAATACATGCTAAATCCAAGAGATGGGTAACAGAATTTATTTATTAATTTATTTATTGTAGAAACAGCATGCACACATAATCTTAATATTAAATAGCAGCAATAACCCATGTCACTATCCATGATAACGTGATTAGCAACTAATATTTTTTTCTCCAGTTCTAAGAAATAGAAAAATTAAAGAAATAACATTAAATCAAGGCAATAAACCAGCGAAAATAAATGGGAAAAAGGCATTTGGAATAGAAAAGATATCAAAAGTTGTTGGAATGTTATGTAAGAAAAATCATAAAGAAATGAAAGTCATATCAGTTAAAATAATAGAGAAGAATTTAAGAATTCATAAATATACCCTATGGTTTCCTGAAAGTTCTCATGCAATAATACAATCTTATGAAGATAATTAAAGGACATCTTAACTATCACAATATACTGTGTCAAATGACCACGAAAAACCCCATGTTTAGGGGCAGAGCCTGTGGCTCATTTGTAGGGCACTGGCCCCATATGCCGGAGGTGGCAGGTTCAAACCCAGGCCCCACCAAAAACTGCAAAAACAAAACAAAACAAAAACCATGTTTATTTAATATAAAATAATGTGCAACATTTTAGAAAATTAACAATAATGCCAAGAATTATTAAGTAATACCACAAATGTTGATATTACTTAATAATATCAAAAAATAATCATCTCACAATCAGCCAGGGTCCTGTGGGCAAAATGTTGATTTTTTTTTTTTATTGATTGTTTGGGATTCATTGAGAGTTCAAAGAAGTAGGTTACACTAATTGCATTTGTTAGGTAAAGCCCCTCTTATAATTGTGTCCTCCCTCCCTTCCTATTCTCCTCTCCCCTCATTCACCTACCCCCCACCTTATATTAGATCATCTATTGACTTCATATTAGAATTAAGTATATTGGATTCTTGCTTCTCCATTCTTATGATCTTTACTAAGAAGAATGTGTTGCAACTCAATCCAGGTTAACACAAAAGATGTAAAAGTCGTCATCCTTTTTAGTGGTTGAATAGTATTTCATGGTATACATATACCACAGCTTGTTAACCATTCCTGAGTTAGTGGGCAGTTAAGTTGTTTCAATATTTTGGCAATTGTAAATTGAACTGTGATAAACAGTTTAATGCAAATGTCCTTATGATAAAATGATTTTTTTTTCCTGGATATATGCCTAGTAAAAGGATTGCAGGATCAAATGGCAGGTCTAATTTGAGTTCCTTGAGGATTCTCCAGACTCCTTCCAAAGAGGCTGTATTAATTTTCAGTCCCACCAGCAGTGTAAAAGTGTTCCCTTCTTTCCACATCCAAGCCACCATCTGCAGCTAAGACTTTGTGATAGAGCCTATTCTCACTGGGATTATGTGACATCTCAGGATAGTTTTGATTTGCATTTCTCTGATTATCATAAATGATAGATATTTTTTCAAATATTTATTAGACATTCGTCTGTGTTTGTCTGAGAAGTTTCTGTTCATATCTCTTGCCCAGAGCTAAATGGGATTGTTTATTCTTTTTCTGTTGATTAATTTGAGTTCTCTGTAGATTCTAGTTATCAATCCTTTGTCAGATTGATACCCTGCAAATAGCATTTCCCATTATAAAGATTGTCTTTTTGCTTTACTTGTGTCCTTAGCCATGCAGAAACTTTTTAGTTTAATTAAGTCCTATTTGTTAATTTTTGTTGTTGTTGCAATGGTCTCTGAAGTCTTTGTCATAAAATAGTTCCTTAGTCCAACATCGTGAAGGGTTTTCCCCACATGTTTTTTTCCAAACTTTTATCACTTTGTGCCTTAAATTTAAGTTTCTTGTCCATCTTGGGTCAATTTTTGTAAGCAGTAAAAGGTGTGAGTCAAATTTTAGTCTTTACATTTGGTTATTCAGTTTTCCCAGCATAATTTATTGAATAGGGATTTTATTTCCTGCTGTTATGCTTTTATTTAGTTTCATCTCTTTTCTATTCTGTTCCATATGTCTATGTCTCTATTTTTGTGCCAATACCATGTTGTTTTGCTGACTCTGGACTTGTAATATAGTCTGAATTCTGGTAGTCTGATGCCTCTGACTTTGTTTTTATTACTAAGAATAGCCTTAGCTACACTTTTTTTTTCTGGTTCCATACATAATTAAGTACATTTTTTTCCAGTTATTCAAAGTATGATGTTGGTATTTTAGTTGGGATTTTATTGAATCTGTAAATTTCTTTGGGAAATGTAGACATTTTGACAATGTTGATTCTTCCCCACCAAGAGCATGTGACGTTCTTCCATTTATTAGTTTTTTCTGCAATTTCTTTTCTTAGGGTTTCATAATTCTCTTGGAAAAGATTTTTCACCTCTTTTGATAGGTACATTCCCAAGTATTTCATTCTTTTTGAAGTTACTGTGAAGGAAATTGTGTCCTTGATTTGCTTCTCATCTTGTCTGTTACAGGCTTATATAAAAGCTACCGATTTGTGCACAGTGATTTTATACCCTGAGACATTACTGTATTTCCTGATCCCTTCCAGGAGTTTTGTGGTTGAGTCTCTGGAGTTTTCTAAATATAAAATCATATCATAAGTAATGTGAGATTTTGACCTCCATGCCCCCATTTGGATGCCCTTTGTATCCTTCTCTTTCCAGATTGCATTGGCTAGAACTCCAGAACTATGTTCAATAATAGTGGCAGTAATGGACATCCTTGTCTGGTTCCAGTTCTAAATGGAAAAGTTTTCAGTTTTACAACATGCAGTATAATATTAGCATGAGTTTGTCATAGATGGCTTCAATCAGGTTCAGAAATGTTCCACCTATGCCTATTTTCTTAAGTGTTCTTGTTAGAAAAGGATGCTAAATTTTGTCAAATGTTTTTTTCTGCATCTATGGAGAGGAACATATGTTCTTTGTTTTTGCTTCTATTAAAAGAATGTATTACATTTATGGATTTCTGTATGATAAACCAACCTGTTGTATCCCTTGGATGAAGCCTACTTGATCATGATGTATAATTATTTTATTTTATTTTATTTTATTTTATTTTTGCAGTTTTTTGACCAGGGCTGGTTTTGAACCCGCCACCTCAGGTATACAGGGCCAGTGCCCTACTCCTTTGAGCCACAGACACTGCCCCGTGAAGTATGACTTTTTTAATGAGTAGCTGCAATCTTATAGCTAAGATTTTGGTGAGTATTTTTGCATCTATATTCATTAGTAAAATTGGTCTGTTCTTCTTTTTAGTTGGGTCCTTTCCTGGTTTTGGAAACAATGTGATGTTTGCTTCATAGAACATGTTGGGGAAAGTTCTTTCCTTCTCAATGTGTTGTTAGAGATTCTGCAGTATAGGTACAAGCTCATTTTTGAAGGTGTGATATAGAATTCTGATGTGAAGCCACTTGGTTCTGGGCTTTGTTGTTGTTCTTGTTGTTGTTCTTGTTGCTGTTCTTGTTGTAGTTCTTGTTGTTGTTGGAAGCTTTTTTTATTGTTTTTACAATCTCAGTGCTTGAGATTGGTCTGTTCATGAAGTCTATTTCTTCCTGGTTAAGTCAAGAAAGATGGTGTCATTTCAGGTATTGGTCCTTTTCCCACACATTGTCAAATTTCTAGGCATAAAGTTTTGGGGGGGAGTCAGAAATAATCGTCTATATCTCCGTGGTGTCAGTTGTATTTCTCTCCTTTTTTTTCAGATTGTATTTGTTAAAGATTTTACTTTTCTATTTCTGCTTTTTGCTTCATTAATTTGCTGAATGATTCTTTTATTTTCAATTTCATTTCCTTCTGATTTAACTTTGGTTATTTATTTTCTTCTGTTACCTTTGGGATTTGATTGCTCTTTTCCATTTCTTTAATTTGGGGTATTCTTCTTCCTCTTCTGGGATACCTATAATTTTTTTTGTTTGAATGCTTGACGAAGTCCCATAATTCTGTCAGTGAATGCTCTGCTTTCTCTCTCTTTTTCTCTGTCTCTTTCACTGCCTGAGTTAGCTTAAGAGCTTTATCCTCTACCTCTAATATGCTTCTTTTGTATAGTCTAATCTTTTATAGATACTATCTACTTTATCTTTAAGTTTCCTGATTGCTTTATTTCCGTAAGCTCTGCTATGTTTTTCCTCTATTCTTCATATCATTAATTTCTTATTTGATTCTTATTATTATACATTTTAACATAGATTTTGAATATCTTGTTTATTTATAATAAGGAAAGAGATGACAGTATTACAAATACATTTTCTTTACATTCTATGTCTATAAAGTTGACCAAGTGATGTATAAGTTAGTATTTATAGTGTAAAAATATTAAAATTATTTTGTATTTCTAGAATTTGCTATGCAATATTTATTTTAATGTGATCTGACAGACTTACCCAAACATTACAGATTATAAAATTTTATTTTTCTAGTATTTTTCATGGAAAAACAATTTGTAGGGAATAAGAATCAGAAAATCAAAAAGTGAAATATAACTAAATTCAAAAGTTTCAATTATGATTAAGGACAAATCTATATATTGTGGTATTATTTCAAAAGTACCCATTTACCTTTTATTATTTAAAACTGTTAATTAAAAACTTTACTTTGTTAGTTAAAATGATTAATGTGATGAGAACTAGAGAAGTTCTTGCTTAAAATTACCTGTTTTAGAATATTTAATGGTGGCTAGTAACATAAACATAGTTTACACATTACAGTACATTTGCAAATATTTAAACATTTGGAAATATGTAGAGCAAAAATATTTCTATGTCTCATCACAATCAGCCAAATATTGCATATAAATCTGTTTCCAATATGTAAAATGTGTATAGCATGTACACAAACAAAATTGTATTTCATTAGCTTTTTCATGCAATACAATTTATGATGTAAATCACTCAAGTGAAATATTTAGCACACACACACATATACTTAATCACAAACTTAAAATTTTGTAATAAAAAAACAATTTTGTAATCAAATTTATGAAATTAAGTTGCAAAAGATTTGGTTCTCTAATAAGAATTGTATCATATAACATTTGCTCTCAGTTAATTGATTTATTTAAAGAGATACTTGTAAACCTAATAGAAATCTGACTGTGATTTACTGCACTTACGTCACTATAGGAAAGTCCTTTTACCAAAGTAAACTACATTTTTGGAACTATAGAAGTAAACCAGAAAATGCACATAATGCAGTATTTTAAAGTATAATTTTTTTTTCCTATTTGTATCTTAAGTAGCCTGTATCACATACTGTTTGCCCTTTGCATTGAGAAACTTCCTCTACACCTTGGCTCTTGTTCCTTTTTTGTTTCTGGTAGTACTGAAACCCACTGACTACCTTTATGATCTCGAGTGAAAAGCTGTCTCATCCTCATCTCATATGCATGAGGTTTGCAAAGCAGTATCATGTGATTTGGAACCATTTCTAAAATACTTTTACTCTGAGTATTACTTTCATGAAAGGCTTCCAAGATCCTTCTCGAATCCACTAAAATACAGAAAGTGGTTATATTTGAACAATAGAAGTATACTATATAGAGATGTGAATAAGCACATACATGGTATTTCACAGTGTGTACTTTTAATAAGAGTACTTATAAAATGACTGCAATAATCATGTGAATGTAAGTGCTTTGAAAACATAAAATTTTACTTAGTGAGCTTAAAAATGTGTGATTTTATTTTATGGCATAAGTTTAGTAGAAAGAAATAAGAAGCAAAGGGACTGATTATTTGCCTACTGTGGCCTCTGACATAAAGCAAAAAGGGGTCTAAACTCAGCTAAGAAGACTGGAATATTGCTCCTGGTTTCTACAATTAGTGTGAGTCCCACTCTTTCTATTAGAATAATAGAATGTCATATGACATGTAATGTCATAATGCAGAAGGCCATGTTGAGATAAAATAAATCATCCTAATTTACTTAGCATCACACAGTCATCATAAAACTACCTTATAAAAAGGATGAACAAGAGGTTTGGGAGGCATTTTTGAAGTGAACAAATCATGGGAATCATGATCAGAAGAGAGTGATTTGATATTCAAATAGGGAATACACTTACATCTGTGTAGTCTGTGTTCTAATTCTTCCCCATGGTCAGAATGAGTATAAATAAAGGCAGTACTTTTAAAATCCATATTGTTTCATCCAGTTTCCCTCCATCAGATATACATCCTCTTTTAAAGAGGGAGTTCTCGGGAGATGTAATCCATTATAGAAGCTTACAGTTCAGACAGCTCATTAATCCCTAAATACTGCCTAAGGAATAATGAGTTCATTCTAAGGCATTTTTGAATACAACCAGACAATCAAAGCCTTGAACAAAGAGAGGTCATAAAGTTATGTACATTTACACTTCTACTGGAAAAAAAAATTACCAAAATTGCAACAAAATGTTCTGCTATCTTCCTTACACCAGAACAAAGGTAGAATTATAACAATTAAGAAAAAAAGTTTATTGATCATAGTTTTTTTTCAATTGCAACACAAAATAAAACACTTGCTGACATCATTTTACTCATCGGCATGAGCTAAGTACACTCTTTATAGTCTTTTCTGAATGCCAATATATATTAACTTCTGTTTCATCCACATACTCACAATATTGCTTGGGCTCTTGATTTAAAAGTTTGATAAACCTCAGAGGCCAACTCTGACCTACAAAATTAAAGATTATATTTCATCAAGATTTCTATTTTCACATTATTATTTAAGAAACACCAAACAGATAACTTAAAATCATTTCATTTAACTTTCTTTAGGTTATTGGTAATATTTTTCCTTTTCAGTCCCCATTATAAATTGTTGAGATAACTTACTTGTTATTTTAGTCTCAGCCTCAAGCTCTATCAAATTGAATTGTTCAACTAATACATATAGCACTGAATAAAATTGAATTGAATTTGTTGTACTAATTGTATTAAATATTTCTTTGTTCATTTTTATTGTCCTGTGTAATAGTAGCCATATTTAATCAAAATTAGGTAAATTGACCCAACATAAATAGTAGATATCAACTGAAACAAATAGAAAATTGTCAAATAATTCCAAAATAATTTTTACAAGAATAAATGGAACAATAAAACCTACATCCTTTGGAAGGGATAATCATTCATCTATGGGGTCTTTGCTCATGCTTCATTAATTAGTAAATTTTATACTTCTGAACTTCTGTCCTTTTCCAGATGGTCATAGTTGCTTTTTAATGGTATTTTCCACTAATAGCTGACCTTCAAAACAGACATAAACCTTAATTATTTTCATAATCACTAGAGGGTTAGCCCAATTGAAGGGGAGTAAAAAGCCAAATATGGAATATAAGTCATCCTGGAGGTCATATGAATATTTTTCCTTTTGTTCACAGATCGTCTGTTTTTGCCATGTAGATATGAAATTATTGCTTATTATGGCAAATATTTAGGTAAAATAAGAACTTGAAAAGTTTACTAATAATTCAAATATTTAAAATGTTACTTCTTTTGCCAAGTTTTTATTATCTTTTCCAGTAAAATTAAAACATTTTCCTGATGCTTAGGGTAAATTACCCCTCAGAGTGTCCTCAGAGTTCAGTGAGTTAGAAGGAAATGCTGAATGATGACGGACACTTCTAATATGCAGTGAATGACCAAAGTATTGATGATATTATTTTAGCTATAGATATATGTGTTACTCTATTAAATATTTTAGAATTTCGATGAGTTATAGCCTTACTATATAAACTTCATAATATTATAGGCTTATGAGGTTCATCACTAAAATAGTATTGTTATTTACTCAAAACTTCTCTGGAAATGCTTTTGTATTATTTTAATCATTAATCCAGTAGGCTTTATTGAGTCCTAGTCAACACACAGATTATGAGTATGAATTTAGCCCATACTTAAATGCTGCTTCTGCTACAAAAGGGATAGAAATGTAAGTACTTAATGGTTCTAAGGGATATAAGCATTAGAGAGAAGTTTCCTCTTAAGTACAGTGGAAATGCTTTAGTGACAGAGGGTGAAATAAATGGTATAGGAAATAAACCTTTGTCATCTTGAGAGTTACAAAGAAAGTTTTCAAATTTAAAAAAATACTGAGAAAGGCTCAGCGCTAGCCACATACATCAGAGCTGATAGGTTCGAACCCAGCCCGGGCTTGCCAAACAATGGTAACTACAAAAAATAGCCAAGCATTGTGACGGGTGCCTGTAGTCCCAGCTACTTGGGAGGCTGAAGCAAGAGAATTACTTAAGCCCAAGAGTTGGAGGTTGCTGTGAGCTGTGACACTAAGGCACTCTACCCAGAGTGACATAGTGAGCCTCTGTCTCAAAAAATAATAATAATAAATAAATAAATACATATTAAAAAGTTTACAAATAATTTAGTTTAAATTTTAGAAAGAAATGCCTGCTGATATTTCAAAAAGAATAATTATTAATAACAGTTAATGGATAATGTTAATTTATTTTTTTTTTAGAAATGACATTTTTCATGTTGCTCAGGCTTTATTCAAACTCCTGAACTCACGTGATCCTCCTACATCAGCTTCCACTGTAGATGAGACTATAGGTTCATACTACCATGCCTGCAAATGAACCTTAACATATTTGGAAACTAAAGTCATTTGATAGAAGGAACAGAAGAGTAACAAAAACGAATTACAGGTCATGGAAGAGATTATAAAGGGGCTATAGTTGGGTCTCATTTAAATGTAAAGGTTAATAAATATCTATTGTAATGATCCTGACATTTTCTTAAATTATGTAAAACATTAATAAAGATATCTTTATATAGCAAAATGTAAATTTAAAAAGTATTCTTTATATATGTATAGCAAGAGTTTCAGAAAATTTTCCTACCAACTACTCCCAGTGTAGTGGCGACATTGAACTCCTACCATCTAGAGTTGTTAAAGGTGTCACTGGTAAAGACCTTGTCATTCTGCCACACTTGATGGACGTGTTTAGATTTTTATCTTTATTCAACAGATACAAGTTAATGGGCCAATAAGGTAATGAGGGGTTTTATGTGATGATATAAAATAAGATTTATTCCTCATAAAAGCACAAACATTCAAAGTTTATCAAGTAGTATTTAGTTGAGCTAAGAAGAACAGTGCTTCAGAATGCCATTTATTTGCATTTATTTATATTACCTTCCCACTGCATTTCTTCCTCACTCACTCTCTGCTTTTCATTCTTCCACCTCTGGTCTAGTCCTCTACACAGAAGTCGGAAAACACACACGTTTGACAATATTATCAAAGTGTGTATTTCACGTTGGCTTATCCCAATTCCAAAGCACCCAGAAGGAGTACTTCTATGTAAGCCAACATGTAAATTAACTTCTATATGAAGAGCTATTTGTTTTTGTTATATCATTCACACTACATTGCAGAACTATTGGAAAATTAAGAGTTGAATATGTTTATGTGCATTAATGTAAAGCAGTATTTTCTAGAAGTAACGAAAGAAGGACAAAAAATGAGGAATTTCAAATACCATTTTTTAACCAGTTCTGAAAGTACACAATTAATTCAAAATTATTAACAATTTATACTCAAGTATATTTTTGTGTGAATTTACTAAAAAATTAGCAGCCCCCTGCAATGTGTTTGTATTGTTAGTGTGCCAAAAAAAAAAAAACCAAAAACAAAACAAAGCACTGCAGGGAGGGCAGCCTAAATCTGAGTCTCAGCTCTGGGCTCAGGAGAGAAATACTCCTGAAAACTTCAATGAAACCAAATGTAGTTATTATTAGTTATAATGAATATTCCCTGAGCCTTTATTAGTCAGAGGATGTGATGAGTTAGATTCCTTTTGAGGAAATAACTAGTTGCCTGCAAAGCAAACATGTACATCCTATTCAACCCGTTTTTTCTCCTTTTAACAGAAAAATTGTTTAATAATTGCATGTGCCAAAATAAAGCTGAGATTTTTCTATAATATTATATAAAGATAGTGGCAAATAATACCCTTATAATTAGAAATAATTCACAGGACCAGGAAGATATTGGGATGATTACTCTTAAAATATGCCTTTAAAATACCATTTTAAATAGCAAAATGATAATTCATTGTACCCTTTATATACTGTAGAAAAACACTGAAAACAAATTAGAATTCGTTTTCTCTAATTGCTTCTGTTTAATTGCAGCTATAGTATCTCCTGATATCTCTCCCTGAATAAATCTGTACATAGGATAAAGAATATAGCAACTAAATAACTTTGCTTAGTGATCTTCCTGGCAAAAACTATTATTATTAGTAGTAGTAATAAAGAAGTAATAAATAATAACTTTTAAAACATTAAATTGAATGTATATTATGCAAGTTATTTTTATTGAACCTAATGCATTTGTTTGTAATGTACCACTATTGTTTTATGAACCACTAAGTGAAATAATATTGCCACACAGTGCATTTACTTTACCACTTATACTTCTAATATCTTTCTTATAGTAAAAGCTCTTATAAAACAATTTAGCCACAAGATTTGTACCATGCATCCATGTTATATATACCCAAGAAGGAATATAGGATCAAATTAAGTTCAATCATTCTTTATTACCTTAACACCCAGAATCCAACTTGTCTGAATCAATTTTAAATTGTCAGTGTCTTACTTTCTACACAATATTTCTCTCTGTATCATCAAAAATGTTGTTGATTTAGCATTTCATAAAAAGAGTGCTCCACTGGGGTTTTGGCGCTCCAAGATATTGACATTCACTAAGTTTTGTGGAGTTTTTAAGAAATAGCAACCATTTTACAATTGGTGCTTGGCCAACAATCATTGCAAGACTGACATTTTTTTCCTGATATATTAAAATGTAAAATGAATGCACTTTAAGATTGATGAAATATGTTAGCATAGGTTTGATTACTTGTGTGATTTTGTTCAATTTAACATAAGCCACAAATTATTGGTACCAATCATATGACTGATTTATTACATTTGGTAATTTAAAAAATTATTTTAATATTTAATATTTTAAAATGTTTAAAAATAATGTATTCAACATAGCATTGCAGATGATAGATTATTAGTCTTATTAATGGTCTTAAAATAGTGGATATATGTCAACAAAAATGCATTATAAATGTTTTACTTTCTTTTTTTTTTATTTTAAGACAGAGTCTCAATATGTCACCCTCAGTAGAGTGCTGTGGTGTCATAGTTCACAGCAACCTCAAACTCCTGGGCTTAAACTATTCTCTTGCCTCAGCCTCCCAGGTAGCTGGGACTACAGGCATCTGCCACAACATCCGGCCAGTTTTTGTTGCAGCTGTCATTGTTGTTCAGCTGGCTCAGGCCGAGTTCGAACCTGCCAGCCTCAGTGTATGTGGCACCAAGCCAACACTAAAATATTGTCTAACACACACAATATGAGACTCCTTGCTACCCAAAGAAATGGTAGTTGCTTAGATTCTTTTCTACCAAAATTTACTCCAAGAGCAATTAAGAACAACGTAAATTAAAAGATAGAACTATACAAAACCCCACCAATAGCATATTTTGTAAACAGAAATGTTCAAGCATAGAAACAACTGTTAGTAATGAAAGGATCAACAGTAAACTGTAGCAAAAAATGATGCATGTGTACATTTTATGGCAAGTGTGAGGTGGGGGCAGGAAGGACCATGTAAAGAAAACATGGGAAGAGAAGACAAGAAAGAACCTAAGAAGACATCAAAGTAGGAAATAAGATCACTGCTAAAAATAAAAGGTATACCTTACGTCTAAATATACTGAAATACAAGGCTTTTTAATAGCTATCAGCATTGTTTGTGGAAAGGGACTTTAAAGCGCATAGGTGTGGCAGTTTTGGAGTGTGTAGCTAGAGGAAAACACAGCAGAAAGTAAAGGAGGGGTATATGCAATTGGTGGTGAAGAGAAAAGAAGCAATAGAGAAAAATTTAGATTCTTGTAAATGAAAGATAAAATATTTAGAGAATACACAGTATTCAAATCAGTACAAAAAAAAAATAAATGGAAAACCATAAAAATCCACTAAAGAATCTGCACTTTGCTCTTCTAAGAGTGGTTAATGACCAAGAAATCATACAAATTGTCCCAATACTTCCACACTACCAAATTAATAGGAATAAAAGAACAGAATTTATATGTAATGTTAAAATCAAACATAAAGTGAAATTTAAATGACCTGGACTATTTTAAATGTTTTTTCAATAAAATGAAACCTAAATAAAATAAACGTTATACTAGACTATTTTAAATGTTTTTCAATAAAATACACCTAAATTTAAAAGAAAAAACCACAAAAACAAACATGCAATCTAGAAAACAATGTTCCAATCTCAAATAAAGAAAGTCAAATTAAAAAATCAGATAAAAGTAATATAAATGTGAATTAGAAAATAAATAACACTTTTATAATTGAGGTAATTTAAGTCATGTTTAAAAATCAAAGTCCAAAATAAATAAATGAATAAATCAGAAATGTAAATATACTTAAAACTATAAGTCTATACCTTGAAAGGGCCTGCTAGGTGCCTGGGATAATTAATTCAGAAAAATAAACCCTGAGGCATTTCCTAGTTAAAAAAAAAAATCAAGTAAATAATAAAGAAAAAAAAATTTCTGAATCCTTAAAATAAACAACAATAATAATAATAACCACATCCAGCACCACCAAATTTGTTACAAGCAGAAAAGCATTAGCTTGCATCATACTTTTTCAAAAAACAACACAGAAATCAAGACAAAAGTGAGCAAGTATTTTCAAAAATAACCCTTAAATATCCAGTTAAATTATCCTTTAAATATCACACTATACAAAAATATCTCGATGTATAAGAACTTAGGGAATTTGGCATCCATGAGCTCTTTGAAAAATCTACTAGAAGATAACCAGTCTCTAACCAGTAAATTATAGTTGAAAGTCATCAGCAAAATAATGATGGTGACTATTTTAAAGTAGAAATATGGAGTGCTAATATACAAAAATAGGGACAAGGATTTTTATAAGGTAAAGGTGATGCAATCAAAAGAGGGGGTGAAAGTAGAAATATTATATACTTATTTTTGGTTAATAAGTAATAGTTGGAAGTGAAAAGATGCCTTTAAAAACTGAGAAGAAGAGAAGATAAATAATAGGTGGAAGTAAAGGATTTGTGAATGTTATAAATTATATAAATGTTATAATGTTATAGTAACCATTAGAACATAAACCTTCTTGGATTTGTCATATTTATAAATCAAATATCAAAGTCTGTCTCATATGGAAATAATACATGGTGAAAGGGAATGAGTATCAGTAGTTGAGGAGAGGAAAGATTATATTTTTGAATAGTTCTCATTATTTTTGTGTTTATATGTTTGGATAGTTCTGACTTTTCTAATCATGGCAATATTTTACATACTTTAAATATTAATATCATGTTAGATATGTGTGAACCCCAAATTAATTTATATAGCCATAAACGTATCTACGTGTGTTACAAATGAATAACCTAATCACAATGGAGGCTATGAAAAAGAAAAGAATCAGTAACTTTCAGTAAAATTACATTTTTATGTAATTTAAGGTAAAGACAAAACTTATTGTGCACATATATTGGACTCTATTAATTTTATTTTTCACAAGACTATTGTTTGGCCGTTTATGTGTGTTCTGTAATTGAGAAGAGAGGTGAATATATGGTGGATTTGGGAGTCAGGTTAGTAACTAAGAATAAGAAGTGAAAATAAGAAATTACGGAAGGATAGAATAACCCATCTGAATTACCAGTACAAAATAACAGTTTTCAACATACATATGCACACACAGACTAATGGTGTAAGGATTATTTTGAGCTCTGGGCACTTGAAACGTCTCTTCTTCATCCCAAAACCATGAGAGAAAACTCCAATATGAAAGATGCCCTTTCTATACCAGAAGGAAAGAACATTCTGATCAGTAGAGAAAAGAAGATGAGGCTGAGAGAATTTTGTACAACCAGAATGCATAATTTCATAGCAATATTATTAACAATTAGCAAATGAATACATTGTGTAAAAGAGATGACTTTTCAGTACAGTAGAATTCCAATTAAGAAAGTAGGAAAAATAGAAAAAAATAGAGATTCATCTTTGGCAATCACTAAAGTAATAAAATCCATGGGCAGGAAGCATCTATTATCTAGTAATAGATGCTATTACTACTATTAATAAGATAAAGTTTTATAAGATATAATATTTGCAGTCTTCAGGTATCTTCACAAAAAATATTTACTATATTCAATGGCAAAAGTAGTAAATTTACAGTGGAGTGACCCGGTAATGCAGCAGGAAACTCCACCTCACAGAGGGAAAGAATCACCCAACACCAGAGATAGAAGAGGAAGTGACTTTATTCCAGCCAGCACAGCTGTTGCACACGAGAGTCCAGGATGGTCACATTCACTGATCTCCCCTGTCCCTGTCCTTTTATTGGACTTACACGTAGAAAGACAAAGGAATTACCATATGACCTTTCATTGAAGGTGTCAAAGCACGTACAAGGTTTAGAGAAGCAGAAGCAAGCCGCAAATGTTAGGTTCAAGGACCCAGGAAGCTAAGTTTTACAAGTTCTTAAGGACTGCTCTGTCCTGCCCTGGGGACAGAATCCACTAAGACCTTGGAACTGGCACTGTGACTGACTGAAGAAATATCAAGTTAGGAACGATGGCAAAGAAAGAGATAAGACACACAGAACAGAATTTTCAAAAGTGGGGACTTAGGGGACCACTGCCCATTTGTGGGGCTCTGGTGGCCCCAAGCATCTGTTCCACTCAGCTTTTATTCAAATTTCTTTGCCCAGGTGGTAAGCCAATGGAAGGAACAAAGATGACAGCAGTTTCTCTGAGTGAGCATATCAGCTCCTACTGTTATTATTATTAACTTTAAGGATCTGAGCAGTCTTGAGAAATCTGAAACTTGAACCTTGTGTGAGGGCAATCTGGAGCCACACACAGATTCCTAGGGAGGTGTTAAATTCCTCTAGTTTCCTGTGGAGTAAAATGCCACTGGCATCAGTCTCCTCTGAGGAATTGGTAAGAGAGAGACATTTTCTTCTCATCACCACCACAGAGGATTTTCCTCTGCTATAAGGGATATAAGCCCTTCTATGAGGGCTCCAGCTGTTTCGTTGGTTTCTGCCCCAGCCAAATGCAAATCTCCACAATGAATTTCTGCTTTGTCTGTTTAATGGGCAGGAAACGACCTGGATAATGTCTCTTTTCTAGGTCTTACCATAGCCACTTCTATGGCCATTGTTTTTTTCCTCAGAGTGTTCACAGACTCAGCAGGGGTGTTTATAAGATGTTCCCCAACAGGCCAGAGTTTCAGGAAAGGCCAGAAACTTGTTCAGATAAGAAATTTAGCAATGACTGGCTTAAAGGTAAGCTAGTTAACTTTTCTTTGTTCTCACTCCCTCAGCTTACTTTTTAATTTTCCCTTTTTCTGGTGGTGTTTTCCTCTGCCAAGAATGGGGTCTTTGGTCCCCATTCTGCCCATAATGATCAAGGTTAACATCACCAATAATGGGACAAATAGGTGCCATGTACCTATTCATATATAGAGAAGACATAAGATTATGTCTGTGGTAATCAATATTACCAAAGCATATAATTTGAATCTAATTATGAAAAAAATCAAAGTCAACTTTATGAAGTAATTATCTGGTCCTGAATCTTTGATATGTCAGTCTTTAAGTCAAAGGTACAGCTTTCCAATATTGAAGAAAATTAGAAAAAATATGACCATTAAATGTAACCAAGGGTCTTGGATTAGACATAGAGCAGAGAAAGAGTTTTGGTGAGATAATTAGGACAATTAGTGAAATTTGAGTAAGTATTATAGATTAGTTAGTAATATCATAGCAAATTTCATTTCCCTGTTTTGCTAGTTATGTAAGAGTCAATATCTGGAAAATTTGGATAAAAGGAATGCAGAAACATTTTTACTGTTCATGGACCTGTTTTGTAAGTCTAAAATTATTTTTCTTTATAAAATTAAGAAAGGAAAATAGAAAAGTTAAAAAATCATGATATAGATCATAGTGTTATAATAGTGATGCAGGACAAGACAGCTCTACAACCTCTGCCTTGGCCCTGGCAGTGCTGATGCTGTGACGGATGGAGAAACCAGCTTGAAAAAGAACCAACCACCTGTGAGGAAAACACTGGCGCCTTGCTGTCTGCTCCTCATGCACATCTGACTGGTCAATAACCTGTCAGTCTCCAGGGCCCGGGTCTTCATTGGATAACTGATGAAGACCCACCCCTAAAAAATTCCATATAAACCCACGGAGCAGAGAGCTCAGGGTCAGACCACAGCAGGACTTCGAAGAGAGAACATCTCCGATGCAGACCTCGGAGAGGGAACAGGAAGAGCTGTCTGTTTCCCTCAGAAGCAGAACTCGGCTGGATGGCTGGACGGCTGGATGGTTGGACATCGGAGAGGGAACAGGGAAAGGGCTGCCTGTTCCTTTCCAGAGCAGTCCTCGGCAGGACGGAGAATTGAGAAGAACTCAGAGGCAGATATCAGAGAGGCAACAGGAAGAGCTGTCTATTCTTCTCCTGAGCAGATCTCGGCTAAACCTCAGAGAGGGAGCAGGAGAGTTTGCTCCTCTCCTGGGTCCTCTTGCCTAAAGGTTTAGTTTTCCCTCTACTTATAATCTTTCCTGTAAATAAAATCCTGACCTACCACTATTCGTCTTTCCTGTAAATAAATCCTGACTTACCACTACTCTTGTGGTCCACCGATTCCTTCTTCGAATCGCTTGACACTAAGAACCTGAAATTCCGGTATCAAGAGTTTCAGGGACTTATTTGCTTTTGGAGAGGCAACGTGACAAGGTTGCCTTAACTCAATTAAGAAGCTCATGTTTGTATAGTTGGTGCAAGGAAAATATTAATTTATCTCAAGAGTATTTTTAACAAATAAGTAGGTAGTAGGTGGTCAATTTAAGAAGCTAGGAAATGGCAAATTAAATAAGCGAGTAACAGAACCTGAAGAGTAACACCTTTCAGTCTGAGAAAACCTTAAAAACTGGATAAAGCTTAGGGAATAATAGACCTTAATGAATTGTATTGAGAGATAAAAACAAAGGACATAAGGTATTTTTTTAAAATATATTATTGCTTGCAGAGAGTTTTCTGATTATCACATAGTAAGGGGAAACACAAGATCAGCAAGTTCCATGGGTCCTGTAACAGGGAGGCTAAAGCAGCTAGAGTTACAGGCAGAGTGTCAGAGAGATGGGAGCTACACCAGAAAGACTTCTGGAGAATCTCAGAGGTCCTCCTTCGAGTATACAGTATGAGGCAACAACCCAAGATTGAAGAAAACTCCAAGAGAATCAGAAGGGAAAATTCTTCAGCTGCCAAAGGCAAGATTTGACTTTTCTAGAGTAGTCAGAACAGACACTCTCAAAATTCCTTAACATTGGGTAAAATATTCAGAAAGCTTTAGCTTAGTAGTAGTAAAAAATTAAACCTAGACAAAAGCTGCTGCATTCCCACCTAGCAATGCTTAAAACCAAATTTAAAAAAGGAGGGGCAGTGGGGAAGATTCAGGATGTCTTAAATGTACTCAGTCATGCTCCAAAATAAAGCTCGAAAATATTAAATACAATAATGCTCAAGCACCAGCAAAGTAAAATGTATAAAGTCTGATATCTAAAAACAGTTATCAGACATCACAAAAGAAGGAATATCAAGCTGTTAGAAGAAAAAAGCATTATTTGAAAACGACCAGGAAAGAAACCTCATGGAATTAATAGATATGGACATTAAGTGATCATTGAAACACTGTCAAAATTTAGAAGAAGGATGGCACATATTTGACAGTGAAGTATTGAGGGCATTTCCCCATGAGCAGGTACCCGACAAAGATGTCTACATTCATTACTTCTCCTCAACATTGGCTTGGAGGCTCTACTCACTGCAATGGAGCAAGTGAAAGGAATAAAAATGAATCGAGATTCAGGCTGCGCCTGTGGCTCAAAGGAGTAGGGCTCTGGCCCCATGTACCGGAGGTGATGGGTTCAAGCCCAGCCCCAGCCCCAGCCAAAAAAAAAAAAAAAAAATCTAGATTAGAAAGAAAGAGGCTTCTGTCTTGCTTAAGATGGCAGTGCACAGGGTCTCAGAGAGCAGCTGTACATAGTGTCCCTGTCCTAGGCAACACTAGAAAGAACCACCCCTAGCAGCAGCATTGCCACTGCTCAGCAAAGAACTCCAGGCCTCACCTGGGCAGGCACAGATTCTTCCAAATCATCTTCTATTTCTCCATCAGCTCCCCCAGTCCCAGTGCTGTTGAGGTCCTCTATTTGAAGGATAACATAATTTTCCGTATACTAAAAACAAACAATTGGAAATTGAAACATACATTAATAGCATTTAAAATAGCATCAAAAGGGAAATACTCAACGTTAAATGACACACTATAGATAAGACTTGTGTATTGAAAGCTACCAAACATTACTAAGAGAAATTAAAGATGTTTTTGAATCAGAAAATCTAGTATAGTTAGCATGTCAGTTCTCTCCAGATTTATCTCTAAATTCAATGCAATTCCAATCTCAGTCTTCAGGCTTGCTTTATATAAGCTGACCAGATGATTATTAAATTCACAAATGTTTTTTTGAATATGTTTGTGTGCACATGTGTGTGAAAGGAGCTAGAATACACAAATCAAGCTTAGAGCAAAGTTAGAGGACTTACCCTGGTTGACTTTGTGTTATTTTATAAAGTTAGCATAATCAAGATAGTCTGGTATTGATATCAACATAGGCAAATATATCAATATAAATAAATACAAATTCTGGAAGTAGAGCCACTTATCCACTTCTGTTAATTAATTTTTGACAGGTATAAAAACAATTCCCTGGAGAAAAGAAATGTTTTTATTTTTCCAAAAAAAGATGTAGAAAAATTGTGTATTCATATATAAGTAATAAATAAAAATCAAACTTTGAGCCAAATAAAAAATGTAGGTCAAAATATATAATGCGGACATAAATATAAAAAGTAAGGTATAAATGTTCTGGAAAAAAATAGAACATCATTGTCACTTGGATTAAACAGAGTTTCTTAGGTACAGCATTAAAGTATCATACATAAAGAAATTATAACTGATAAATCTTACTTTACCAATATTACATTTTTTTATTTAAAAAAGGCAAATTTAAGAGAATGGAAATAATTTAGTGTAGACTGAGAGAAAATGTTTGTAAATTTCATGTATGATTAAAGACTTGTACCTAGACTGTGTAAAGTACTCTCAAAACTCAACAATATGAAATCAAACAACCCAAATAAATTGGGAAATAAAAATGAACAAATCACTGAAATACATACTTCATTGAAGAGGACTTATGGATATTGAGTCAGCACATGAAAAGATGTTAAACATCATTACCAATTAGTAAAATGTAAATTAGAGGCACATTTAAATACCGCTAATTATGTATTAGAATGACCAAAATGAAAAATAATGACAATATCGGGTCCCAGTGAGGATATAAGCAACTAAATTTCTCATACATTTCTAATGGAGATGTATAATAATATTGCACACCCACACTAGAAATAAGTTTGATCTTCTTTTGCATGGAATATACTACGTAACCTAGGATTGTTTTCCTTGGAAAAAAATGAAATATATTAGAATAATGGGAGAAAACTATATAAATATGTTCATAGCAGGTTTATTTCAATAGCCAAAAACTGGAAAAAAAATCAAATGGATAGACAATGGCACTATAAAATAGAACATTATTCAGAGAAAAAAAAGAAATGAAGCTATTGATATGTGCAAGAACTTGAATGAATTTTAACAGCATTAGTCTGAGTGAAAATAACTAATCACGAATGTTTACATCATTGTTTTATTTATATAACATTCTTAAAATGACAAAATTACAGTGATAAGAAAAGATTAGTGTTTGTCAAGGGTTGGGGTTAAGAAGAGAGAAGATAACTATAAAGGGATAAATAACTTGAGCAAGTTTCTTTATATTGCATCTTGATTTTGTTAGTGACTATCTGTGATATAACTTCCTAGTATGGTAAGTTGATTATTTTTTTTTAAAGGGGGTGTATTTTAAAACTAGTGAAGTCTAAATAAAGTACACAATGTTTAAAATAGCATTTTACCAATGTCAATTTCTTGGTTTCAATAAATGTATTAAGGTTATATAAATTGTTATCATTGGGAAAAATTGGGTAAGGATACTCTCTGTACTATTTTCAGCTTCCTGTGAGTGTAATATTATTTTAAAATAGAAGTTTAAAAAATCAGTTGCCAAAATCTTCTATGAATAGAACTATATATCTATACTTAACATTTCTTCTACTACAGAGCTCTATTGATTTATAATAGAGTATGAATATATTATTTTTTATTGATGTATCTATTGGGGAGATGCATGTGAAAATTTAATACATTCATATAATTTATAACGATCAAGTCCAGGCAATTGGGAGATTTATCACCTTAAATATTTGTCTTTTTTAATGCTAGAAACATTCAAATTATTCTCTTTTAGATGTTTTGAAATACATGATAGAGGATATTACTGTCTTTTGCAGGATTTTGAAGTCATGTAGTGTGATATGTCCAGCTTTGTTCTTTTTTCTCAGGATTACTTTAACTATTTATTTTATTATCTTGCTTTATTTGAATCCATAAGAGATATCCTATTCTGACATATAGTTATTTGCTTATTGTCTATATTCCTCACTACAATGTAATTTCCTATAGAAAGGGGCATTTTTGTTCACTGCTGGAGAAGAGGGTCTGGTACACAGGAATTGCTCAGTCATGTACTGAATGAATGAATGGACAGAAATGAGACCCATGTAGCTGGGCCCTCACAAAGGGTAAATTTTATTTAAATCAGAAACTCTATTGCTGAACTTCTCTTTAATATTTTTCCAAGTATAAGAACAAAACAACAATCACCCATACACACATGCACAAAAACACACCCAGCAACAATGTCTTCTTTTAATACATTGCACTATTTGTATTTCTTCCAAACAAGTAGTTTTACATTGCCATGAGTTGTTACTACAATTTCATCATTCATGGTTAAATTTGAACATTTCTGACATTTCCACTCTTTTAAAGTCATATTGATTTAAACTCTAGACACATAACTATTGGATTACATAACATCTTTAGACTTTAATACTTATCATTCTTTATTTACATTGACTCACTATAATTCAGTAGATTTCCTTGTGGAAGTGTGGGTCTAAGATGTCTTTTGCAGTAATTGATTCTAGAATCAAACACCACATTTATATTGATTATTACCATGATGCCATTCATGATCATTGTGACTCCAAAGCATGATGGCTAATTCTGTATGGCATAATATGCCCACCTACAGTAATGAGAAGTGACAGTGTGTTTTGATCAAAGTGATTGTTTTATTCCCTATTAAAGTGAAAAATAATAGTTGTCACCAAAGTAGTAAATTATGTAATATTGCAGAACCGAGGAGTTTGGATTAAATTATAGCTATAGGTCAAGAGAGAAATTGCTGAAGAATGATACAGCATATATTATGCTTGATTAAATTAATATGCAGCTGAAATATGATTTAACACATAACTGCTTATTATTAATTTCAGTGAAATCTCAGACATTGATATCTTTTCAATGTTGTCTTATGATTGTAGTAAACGTTTCCCAGGTGGTTGAAATGGTGATCATCCAAATATGTATTTACATTTATGTCTAACAAGAATAATATAGATCTTTTCCTGTAGTAAAATGGCTTTTAGGTTGAGATTAGTAACGTGGAGCATAAAATAAGCCAGTGGCTATTACCCAAATAAGTGTATTGTGTAGTTTAGATGTTAGTTATAGTATAAGTTAAAAAGTTTAAAAGGCCTGCTGTTCTAAGCCCTGAGAGGTACTGGAATAATTGGTCTCGGGCATAATCATTTCTATACAGGGTACTTGAGGCTGTGCTCTTTGGGAATTTGTTAAATTGTTTTGAAAATGATTGTCTATCTACCACACTGATCTGAGAACCCAAAGGAGAAGAGATTTTTGAGTTGGTTAGCTGAGCCTGCATTTCTGAACCGTTTTTGATAGTAGGCTGACACTTTGGGAGAACAAGAAATCTGCCAGCCCTAGCCTTGGCAATGCACAGGTGAGCAGAGATTATTTGATATTTGGGGAAAGACGATGATGAAGAATTCCTATCCCTTAGGTACGGGTGCACAAACCGTGTCTAAGATGTAGAAGGCTGGGGATTTTAATTTTCCTGTTTCCACTGTGAGACTTGAGGGAGGTGATATGCAGTCTAAGGGAAAGACAGGATGTACAGTGACTCACCCACGTGAGTCAGATGTGCTGAAATCTGAGAAGCAGAAGTACTGAAATAAACTATTTGAAACACCAGGCCTACACCAAGCACAAAAGAGTGACTGCTCTTCACTGCAGCTATGTGCCGTCTGTTCTGTACTGAAGGTGACTACAACGAGAACGTCCGAATCCAGTTCAACTCAAACCTTACAGTCATGGCCTAAGGAAACTTGAGGTATATCAACATATGATTATACATATTATTCGTGCCATATTCCACTGTTCTTTTACACACAATGACTTGTATTGAATAATAACAATACGATAGACTCTGGTTTCAGCTCTAATGTACGGAGTGTAGAAGTTGTCACTTCTGTCCACATTAAAAAAGAGCTGAACAGATTGAACATAATAGACTCTCCTTTCACCCATCAGAAAACATTGTATACAGCAAACCACTGACTGATTCAGAATTGGAAGAGAAAGATGAACACAAAGTCACAAGCAAGATTTTCTTACTTGGAGCAGAAGCTGCCAGAGCAAGTAACTGGCAGAAACAGTAAAGCTGTAATTTTGACAAATTGCTATAGGCTGAGAATGAAATAGCACTAGATAAAAATTATTGGTAGTTTTTGTCATGAGGGGATGTGTACATTTTCATATTATCCATAAAGCCTCAATGGGTTCTCATAGTGAAGAGCCAGGAAAGAGAGCCTTGTGTCTCTGGCATAGGAAGAGAAGGTTAACACTTGTGAAACGCTCTCAGAGCCTTCTTGAAAGAAAGTATTACTCTTCAGTGTAGAAGATTGCCCCAGCCTTATCCTACCTGGGGAAGGGGCACATTTCCCATTGTAGTTCATTCTCAAATTCCTGTCTCACCTATTTGGGTAGGAAGCTAAAAAGCACTTGTGAAGCAGTCTTGGATCTTCACAGAGGTCCATTGAAAGGCCTATATTTTATCCAATGATTACAGAATGCTTCCCTGGTCACATACCTTACCCCCATTCCAATAGGACTCCATTGTTACATCCATTTAGCTACTAAACACATTAAATCAATCACTAGTAACCTTTAAAAAAGTGAAGCCAAAAAAATAACAAATTTAAACCCAACAATGTGGCTTGGCATCCACAGCACAGTGATATACACGCCAGCCACATACACCGAGGCTGGCAGGTTCAAACCCAGCCCAGGCCAACTAACAACAATGAGAACTGCAGTGGAAAAATGGCCGGGCATTGTCACGGGTGCCTGTTGTCCCAGCTACTTGGGAGGCTGAGGCAAGAGAATCATTTGGGCCCAAGAGTTTGAGATTGCTGTGAGCTATGATGCCATGGAGGCGACAGCTTAAGACTCTGTCTTAAAAAAAAGAAAAATAAATAAATAAGTAAAAATAAACCTAACAATGTTAAAAAGAATTACTCATATCAACGAATTTGAATTTATCCCAGGTATATAAAACTGGTTCAATATTTAAAATCAATATAATTCACCACATTAACAGGCTATGGAAGAAATATCATATGATTAGAATAATTAGGAATTTGACAGTGATCGAACTAGGAAATAAAGAGAAACTTACTTTGATAAAGAGTATCACCAAAAAGCTGCAGATATTATACTTAATAGTGAGAAACTGGAAACTTTTGCAAAGGTCAGAATGAGTGCAAGGATGTTATCTTTTATAATTCTTATTCAACATCATATAATTGCATACCGATAAAAAAAGGAAGTAAGAAAGACAAAAACAAACAAACAAACTGAAGGGAAAAAGTGACCTAGACACTAATGTTACATCTTTTGCAAAAATGAAGGGAAAATTAATCATGCTTTTATTAAAAACTAAAAACAAAAATTCTAGATGAAAACATGAGAAAAAAATATCTGTAATCGTGAACTAAATTAAGAATTTAGGCACAAGACAAACGCTTAATACAAGAAGGAAAAAAATTTAGCCTTGAATAAAATAAAAAACGACTCT